>JACEIK010003337.1:21629-87058 GCA_018107945.1 Datura stramonium | reverse complement strand
CATGCACGGAAAGTACCAGGTGGTATGTTATGAGTTTTCTATCTCGATGTTTATGCTTTGTTAGATCCAGTGGATACCTTGTCTTTTGTGACACCTTATGTGGCCAGTAGCTTTGTAGTCAGTTCCGAAGTCTTGTTAGAACCCTTCTCAGTCTCTACTCTAGTAGGTGATTCAGTTGTAGCTAGATGGGTGTATAAAGGTTGCTCGGTATCAGTCCTTCAGAAAGTCATCTCAGCAGACTTGATAAAGTTAGCCATGACCGATTTTGATATTATCCTCAACATGGATTTTCTATTTTCATGTTACGCCTTAGTTAATTTTAGAACTCGGGTAGTAGAGTTCAGATTTCTAGGAGAGCAAGTCTTAGAGTGGAAGGGTAGTTCAGCTTTACCTGTAGGTCATTTCATTTCCTACCTTAAGACCAGAAAGATGATTTCTAAGGGTTGTGTGTACAATCTAGTTAGGGTTAAGGATGTGGAGTCTGAGACCTCGACTGTCTAGTCAGTTCCAGTATTATGTGAGTATCAAGAGGTCTTTCCTGATGATCTGCTGGGAATCCCTCCCGAGCAGGAGATTGATTTTGGTATTGACCTTCTTCCCGACACGCAACCTATATCTATTCCTCCCCACAGAATGGCTCCATCTGAGCTAAATGAGTTAAAAGACAGTTGAAGGACCTATTAGATAAGGGTTTCATTAGACCGAGCAAGTCCCTATGGGATGCACCAGTTCTCTTTGTACGAAAGAAAGATGGTTTTCTTCAAATGTGTATTGATTATCGACAATTGAACAAAGTCACCATAAAAAAAAGTATCCTTTACCCAGGATTGATGATTTATTCGACCATCTTCAGGGTGACAAGTGTTTCTCAAAGATATATCTTAGATCTGGGTACCATCAGCTCAGGGTTCGGGAGTGCGACATCTCGAAGACAGCCTTCAGGATGCGGTATGGTCATTATGAGTTTGTAGTTATGTGGTTTGGACTAACGAATGCTCCTACAACTTTTGTGGACTTTATGAACAGGGTGTTCAATCCATACTTGGATATGTTCATGATTGTGTTTATTGACGACATCTTGATATACTCTCGGAGCAAGAAGGAGCATGCCGCTCATTTGAGAGTAGTTTCGCATATTCTCAAGGATCGCCAATTATATGCTAAATTCAGCAAGTGTGAGTTTTGGTTGAACTCAGTGGAATTTTTGGGAAATGTGGTATCAAGTGAGGGCATACAGTTGGACTCTCAAAAAATAGAAGCAGTGAAGAATTGGCCTAGATCGGTGAATCCTTTGGATATTCAAAGCTTCTGGATTTTAGCTGGCAATTATCGGAGATTTGCTGAAGGTTTCTCATTTATTGCAGCACCCTTGACCAAGTTGACCCAAAAGAAGGTGAAATTCCAATGGTCGAAGGCTTGTGAGAAGAGCTTCCAAGAGTTGAAGGCCTGACTTACTTCAGTATTAACCCTACCCGAGGGTATCAATGGGTTCATGGTGTATTATGATGCTTCAAGGATCGGACTTGGGTGTGTATTGATGCAGCACGGAAAAGTTATAGCATATGCCTGAAGACAACTAAAAGTTCATGGAAGAATTATCCGACCCATGATCTTGAATTGGACGCAGTGATCTTCTCCTTGAAGATATGGCGAAACTATTTTTATTGGGTTCACATGGATGTGTTTAGGGACCATAAGAGTTTACAATATGTGTTCACCCTAAAGGATCTCAATCTTTGGCAAAGGAGGTGGTTGGAGCTACTCAAGGACTATGATATGAGTTTTCTTTAGCATTCGGGTAAGGCCAATGTAGTGGCAGACACACTTAGTAGACTCTCTATCGAGAGTGTGTCTCATGTGGAAAAGGGGAAGAAGGAGATGGTGAAAGATGTGCATCGACATGCAAGGTTGGGAGTTAGGTTGGTTGACTCAACCAATGGCGGTGTTGTGGTTCAGAACGGATTAGAATCATCCTTGGTGACGGATGTAAAAGCTAGAATAGATGAATACCCTATTTTTGGTAGGATTAAAGGAAACCGTTTAAAATCAGAAGGTAGAGGTCTTCTCCAAAGGGGGAGATGGTGTGCTTCGGTACTAGGGTCGCCTATGTGTTTCGGAGGTTGAAGATTTGAGGAGACGGATGTTGCATGAGGCTCATGGATCTAGGTATTCTATCCATACAGGTGCCACCAAGATGTACCGTGACTTACAGGAAGTCTATTAGCGGAATGGCATGAAGAAGGACATCTCGCAGTTCGTAGAGAAGCGTCGAAACTGTCAGCAGGTAAAGGTTGAGCATCAGAGACCGGGAGGCGTGCTTTAGGATATCAGTATTCCTGATTGGAAATGGGAAGAAATTAATATGGAATTCATCACAGGGTTTCCTCGCACTCGGAACCAATATGACTCCATTTGGGTTGTGGTAGGCAAATTGACTAAGGCAACTCATTTTCTACCAGTCAAAACCATGGATTCGGCAGAGGATTATGCCAAATTATATATTCCGGAGCTAGTTCGATTGCATGGAGTGCCCTTATCCATCATTTCCGATAGGGGTACCCAATTTACCTCTCAGTTTTGGAGGTCGTTTCAAAAAAGACTTGGTACTCAGGTTAAGCTTACCATAACATTTCACCCGCAAACGGATGGTCAAGCGGAGTGGACAATTCAGACCCGTAAGGAAATGTTGAGAGCATTTATAATTGACATCAATGGTAGTTGGGATGATCATTTTCCTCTTATCGAGTTTTCGTACAATAATAACTACAATTCTAGCATTCAGATGGCCCCATTTGAGGCTCTCTATGGGTGGAGATGTGGATCACCCATTGGTTGGTTCGAAGCTGGTGAAGCTGCAATGATAGGACCAGATTCGGTCCATGAGGCTATGGATAAGGTTCAGCTCATATGGGAAAGGTTGAAAATAGCTCAAAGTCACCAAAAGTCCTATGCCGATGTGAGAAGGAGGGAGCTTGAGTTCAAAGTGGATGATTGGGTGTTTTTTAAGGTGTTGCCCATGAAGGGAGTGATGCGATTTGGAAAGAAAGGAAAACTCATCCCTTGTTATATTGGCCCTTAACGAATTGTGAAATGGGTTGGTAAGGTGGCATACAAATTGGAGTTGCCCTCAGAATTAGCTTCCGTGCATCCTGTATTCCATGTATTGCTCTTGAAAAAGTGTTTGGGTGATCCAGCTCTAGTTGTCCCGGTGGATAGTGTTGGTGTGAAAGACAGCCTTAGTTATGAGGAGGTTCCGGTAGAAATACTGGATCGTTAGGTTCGAAGGCTATGGAACAAAGAAGTGGCTTCAACCAAAGTGTTATGGAGGAATCAACACGTTGAAGGAGCTTCATGGGAAGCCGAAGCAGACCTGATGGCTAGATACCTACATTTATTCTCTACCGGCTCAGTTCCATCTTGAGTTATCAGTTTTGCTCTCAAACTCTTTAGTTTTCATGTTCAGTTCATCTGTCCATGTTTCTTGTATGTATATGGATGGGTATATGATTCGTGAATTTGATTTAGCTATGTAGTTTGAATCAAAGATAGTCATTCCGTTAGTTTTCAATTTAAATGATCAATATTTGAATATGATGATTGCATTACTCTGCTTTTCTGTATGTTTTCCAACATTCGAGGATGAATATTCCTAAGGGGGAGATATTGTTATATCCTAGAAGCCAAAGATCAGACCTGGGAGTTGAAACGGAGAAAAACTTAAAACTGGCACTAGGTATCAGAACAGGTCGTGAGGTGACCCGTAGGAGCAGCCCATGAGTCATGATGTGACTCGTGGTGAGGCCTAGATGATGATTTTGAAATTGGGAAATAGGATCCCCACGAACGTGACCACGAATCATGGTCAAGCCCCACGACTCGTTATGTCAGTCGTGGGTAGTGGTGATTGAAAAAAGAGGAAGAATGAGGAAGTGTACCTAACAGAAGGTACCCACGAGTCGTGGTCAGTCACCACGATTCGTGGGATGAGTCGTGGGCAGCTGATGCAAGTTATTTGAAAATCATAGGCAGCGTACAAGACGAGTGGTGACCACGAGTCATGGTCACCCATTAACGAGTCGTGAAGTCTCCCGTTATGAGCCCCAGACAACTGCAAGACAGTTTACTTGACGGATGATGCAACGAGTCGTGGCCCAGGGTGACGAGTCGTTATGTCCCTCGTGGGGACTAACTGGCAGTTATTTTTTTGGAATTTAGTAAGGGCTTTTCCGTAATTCCTAAGATCCTAATGTCTAAACTACATCATTTTGAGTTATGAATGATCACTTTTAAAGGGGTTAAGTTCATTTTAGGCCATTTTCATATTCATGCATGCAAGAGTGATAGTCTAGAGAGGTGATCAAGGTATACCCTTCAAGGTTCTCTTTAATTTCTTCTTGGACGTTCAAGGGAGTGTAAGAATCAGCTTCAATCAGGTATGTAGGGTTATGAATGGGTGAATCCTTTCACACCCATGCCCAATCCCTCTCTAAATCATGAATTTCCTATGTCTAATCTATGGAGTTTTAACCCAATGCATGATATTCCTAATTCTTTACATGGGTATGATATAATTATGTTTCTACTATTGAATTATCAAGCATGGGAAAATTTTATATTGTTTTTAATTAAAAATCATGTATCAAGTTTTATGAATTAAAAAGCCGATTGATGAGAAGTTCATGAAATATGAAATTTGTGATGAATGTATGATTATGATGAGATATTATGATGAAAAACATGTTTTCGAGCTACCCATATTTATAATTATATTTTTGATATGAATTGAGTATTTTCAAGCATGTGAAAGTATTGGGCAATGCCCACCTGTTCAAGTATGATTTATGATTTCCTAAATTATGCTTACCACATGGTTTTGGAGTGAAGACTCCCAATTATCTTTCAGCTTGTGGTATGTTACGAGCTAAAGCTTCTTATATGCATGATTTCTGATTTGAGATGTATTTGATTATTGAGCTACATCAATAAACGATGTTGAGCTTCGTTGAAAAATGATGGAGAGCGTATTCATGTTTTTGGGAGTAGAGTCTAGCACTGAGTAGGCTAAGGGTCGATCACCCTCTGCGTCAGAACTATGCACCAACGTAGGTTTATACTATTATATATATTACTTTGGGACCTCCCTTGTGAGATATCCCTTGCCCTATTGGACCATGAGCTTGATATCGACATCATGGTATCGTCCTTTGCCTTAGCAAGGCTTTGGACGGTTCTACCCACTTAGTGTTATAGTCGGGGCCACGTAAGCTCTATCGTGGTATGTCGGTTAAAAGGCGAATCTCCCCGTGTTCCTCATGATTTTAGTTATGCATGTTCATTATTCATGAGACTTATATATCTACACATGTTCTAACGTATGTTTGACTCAATGTTCAATTTTACTCATAATTATCAGATTTCAATTTTTAGTCAATCGATTCAGTTAGGATGTTATGATGAGATTATGATTTCAGAAAGAATGCATGTAAGCCCTATTCTCAGATTCTTATTATTTATGTTTTACATTATACATGTTCTTAAATGATTTTACTTATTTAAGCGGTTTTACTTGCCTTTCATACTCAGTACATTCCATGTACTGACCACATGCTCTATGCTGTATCGTTTCATGATACAGGACCCAACTCTCAAGCTCAGCCCCATTCATAGTCAGTCTTCAGAGTTAGCATCTTACATTGTTGTTGAGTCCTTATCTCCCGAGGACTAGACTTTTTAGGATTTCTTCCTTGTAATTTCTATTTTAGCTTTATTGAGTTAGTTGGGGTCTTGTCCCATCAACTCGTCATGTTTAGAGGCTTTTCAGACAAAGGATATATTTTGCTTCAACTTGTGTATTCTGTTGTTATATTTAATTTAGACTTCCGCTAAGTTTATCATGTTGATTCTTTAGTTTTATTAATTGAGCTAGATGTATGTTCATGCCATGGATCGACTTGGAGTCTCTTAGGGCTCCTTGTCCTGTGTTGTGATCCGAGCCTCCATCCGGGTCGTGACATACCTCAATAGCTAAATTCTGCTCAATCAGTCTTGCTTTAATCAAGAACTCGTAATTCCTCCGTATTCTAGCTTTTACATCCAGGGAATAGGGCCTTTATAGTTCAAGAATTAGGCTAGCATCCCTAACCTACAAAACATAACGACAACATGTAAAACCGAATCCAATTCGGTAAAACCTTACGAATTCTTATAAATTAGAAAAGTAAAAATACTTACTTAACACTTATAGACACATTAGACTGAAATAGGAATGATTTCTACGGCTTCTACTCCGTAGGGCTCCGACAACCCAAGCCAATTTCAAAGATTCAACTCCATAGATATGTTCTTCCTAGGCCCAGAAATCATTACCCAAGAATAATTTGCAATCAAACGTGATATGATAGCGTAATTTGACGTCAATTTGATGAAATCCTCATGAGAAAATCCCTTAGGCCGATGATCCTCTTTTAGGAATGTTTTTAATGAAACAAGATTACACACTATAAATATATATATATAGAGGTAGTGGGGAGAAGTCCGCGGAGCGCCTTCCATAGCGGCAAAGTACGGGTGTGGCGCACTGCTCCATGGCGCCGGAGGGAGGTCCACAACGGACACCCCATGCGGCCTGCCCCTGGCCTCCTTCCACTCGCTCGCTCTTCAACGCACCTACGCGTTCCACATCCGAGCCTTCTCCTGCATGTGGCATGTTCTAAGAATTCCCGATATACACACACACACATCGGTTAAACGAAAAAAAAATTTATGGGGTGTAACACTGTATTGATCTTTTCCCACTTCCAAGTTTGAATTCTGACATCCTGAAGCATACCTCCAGCTCTCTGATTCTCAATCTTCACCTATTGGCAATTCGGAGACTTAGCCACAAATCCCGTTATATCCTTCTTCATGCCATTCAACTAATGAACTTCCCATAGATTACAGTACATCTTGGTTGCACCTAGATGGATAGAGTAATGAGAGACATGAAACTCACTCAGCATCCGCTCTATTAAGTCATCCTCTTTTTGATTCCCGACTGCTTTTTTCAACTTCACTAGGATAGGATCCTCATATTGCTTTGCTTAACTGTAACACCCCAAAAGTTCCTTAGGCCAAACCCCAGACTTGAAATGAAAAACCAGTAAGAAATCAAAATTTTTTAGCCTCAGAACGGCTCAACTAATGAGTCATTGTCAGGACAATGACCCTTCAGGAGAGTTGTTGTCCTTTTGCAAATTTTCCCTCAAGTATCAACGAGTCATAGAACAACTCGTTATATGAAGTAATGAGTCATCCTGTCACTTATTATAATCCAGTCTAGAAAACCTATCAAATCCTTCACCCAAATAAAGATCCAAACGACGAGTCATTGTTTGATGTAACCACTCATCCTATGAAGTTGTTGGAATAAATCCAGAAAATACTAAAGTCACCCTAGTAAAAACGAGTGGAAAGAATGACCCGTTGTTTAAGATAATGGGTCGTACTGTTCATCCATTGGGGGAGATATTAAATCTGTTCAAAACTTCCTCTAGTGACAACGAGTGGAACCAACGACCCGTTGCCCTAATGAGTCATCATTCCCGTCCATTGGTCAAGTCCAGAAATTGGATTTTTCAAAATTAGGACCAATGACTGGTCCCAACGTGTCATGGTCACAACCAACAACTCATTGTGTGACCCATTGGATCCTAATGGGTAGTTTTCTAGGCTTTTCTCTAGGGGAATTTGGAAATTCTCGCTATTTTGGTTCCTAAACTACATCATTTTAGGAATATTTTCAAAGGATTTAGAGTAGGATTTTTTCACTTAGATTTTTTTCAGAATAACGTTCGTAAAGTTAAGAGCTCCTCTCTCAAGCCAAGAACTAGGGCTTCCAATTCTCCTTAGAAATTTCGAGATGCTTCTCCGCAATTTCTTCTCCAGGTATGTGGGATTTCAACCAAGGTTATCTTTTTACCTTGTGCCGAAAAGCTTTCCGAAATCATTGATATTTTAGTCCCATAGAAAAATCATATCTTAGGGTTTTTGTTCAATTAAAATTTCCCTTATTACTTCAATGTTCTCAAGTCTCCTGGGATTTCCAATATGTGATATTCATGGTTTTACAAATTCAGTTGCAAATGATACTTTATTGACAAATTTTCACATGATTCAAGTTCAGTTATATAAATGTATATTTTGCTTCTATATGGCGTTGAGTTTAGCATGACTCCATATTTCAGTCTTTGTAATTCTATCATGATTTCAGTATACATGTGTTGACAGCATAATAAGTATTAACACGTTCTTTAGGCTCTCAGTATACTATTAGATAAAGTTTTTGACTTAGCTTTAAGAACATTAGTTTTTGAGCTATCTATAAACTATTAGTAAACTTATCAATTGGTAGTAATTTTTAGCAAGAAGCTGCTCTAGGGTTCAACATACCCTGGACCCAAAACTACGTGCCACTATTGGTTATTAGCCCGAATAGGCATCAGTTTTAGTGATCACATCAGCTATGCCTTTATACCCTGGCAAGACATATTGGGTATTATCGATGGGGCGTATACATCGAACTCCAAGGTTATCTCCTGTGGTTATATTTTCGTTGATAGACTCTCCCATCAATCAGTATAGTTACAATCCCAGTCACAGTTATAGACTCAATTTTTAGTACATGTACATGACCTTTAAATTAGTTTTTACTATACCTTATTATGTATTATCAGACTACTACTTCACATTGATATTTACGTATCTTAGTAATGGTCATGGTACTTCAGTACAATATGTATTTTAGTAGAGTTTTTCAGATTCTTAGTATGTTCTATATATCCAGTTGTATATCTCATAAACTCAGTACATTAAAAAAACTGAAACTGCTTGTGCTATATCGTTTTATGATATGGGCTCAGGCTCTCAGGCTCAACTGCGGGGTTAGCTTCTCCTTCAGACTTATTGTAGCAGAGTTTTATTGGTGAATTCTCATCTTACGCGGACCAGAGTCTTCATTTCCAGTATTTTTCATTCTCAGTATTTTCAGACATTAGAGTTAGCTGGGGGTTTATCCTAGCAACTTATCAGTTTCTTTTAGAAGGCTTTCAGACAGAGTATGTTAGTTTCATCTTGAGTTTAGAGTTTTGATTAAATTCCAGTATCTTATTAGATGTTCTCTATTTATAAAAGTATTTCTATTATTCATTTAATAATAGCTTCCGCTTAAAATTCTTTTACAATAGTTTAGTCATTATAAAATTATGCTATGCCATGGGTTTGCTTGGGGTCATTTGTGATCCTAAGTATCGTGTTGCGTCTAGGGTATAAACTCGACTCGTGACATTAACCTCCACCACCAATGAATATTCCGATCCATTCTGAACAGTAACACCATTTTCCGAGTAATCTGTAAGGCGAACTTCTAAATGAGCAAGCCTATTGAGATCCTTTACCAACTCCTTTCTCCCAATCTCGACATAGGACACACTCTTCATGGATAGCCTGCTAAGAGCATCCGTCACTGCATTGACCTTGCCCGAATAATAAAGGACGCTCATGTCATAGTCTTTGAGAAGCTCTATCCATATCCTTTGCCACAAATTAAAATCCTTCTAGGTAAGCACATACTGTAGGCTCTTATGATCCATGAATACATCCACATGCATCCATATAAATAAGGTCTCCAACTTTTTAAGGCAATCACCACCGATGCCAACTCTAAGTCATGTGTTGAGTAATTCTTCTCATGAGTCTTAAGCTGTCTCGAGGAATATGCAATGACGTTACTATACAGTATCAATACACAACCATGACCAATCCTAGAGGTATCACAATACACAATGAAACCATCTGTGCCCTCCGATAGGGTCAATATTAGGGCTGAAGTGAGTCTAGTCTTTAACTCCTGAAAGCTTTTCTGACAAGCATCCGACCATTGAAATTTGACCTTTGTCTGGGTCAATTTAGTTAATGGTGCTACAATGGATGACAATCACTCTACAAACCTTCTGTAGTAGCCAGCTAAACCCAAAAAGCTTCTAATATCAGTTAGACTGACAGGTATGGGCCAATTTTTCACCGCCTTTATCTTTTGAGAGTCTACTTGCACACCCTCTCTAGATAACACATGACCCAAGAGTTCTATTGAGTTGAGACAGAGCTCACACCTACTGAAAGGAGCAAATAGATGATGATCCATAGAGTCTACAACACAATCCTCAAATGAGCAGCATGCTCCTCTTCGCTCTGAGAGTATAGGAGGATATCATCTATGAATACAATCACGAACATATCCAAATATGACTTGAACACCCTGTTCATCAAGTCCATGAAAGATGTAGGAGCATTTTTTAGTCAAAAAGACATAAATACAAACTCACAGTGACCATACCGAGTCCTGAAAGTTGTCTTCGGTATGTCACTCTCCCTAACTCTGAGCTGATGATAGTCAGATCTGAGGTCTATCTTTGAAAAGCAGTTAGAACCCTGAAGCTGGTCAAACAGGTCATCAGTCCTAGGGAGGGGATACTTATTCTTGATTGTGACCTTGTTCAACTATCGATAATCAATGCAAATCCTAAGAGAACCATCCTTCTTCCGAACAAAGAGAACTGGAGCACCCCATGGGGACTTACTAGGCCTGATGAAACCCTTATCTAAGAGATCTTTCAATTGCTCTTTCAACTTTTTTAGCTCGGCTAGAGCCATTTTGTTAGGAGTAATGGATATGGGTTGCATATCAGGGAGAATATCAATACAAAAGTCAATCTCTCGCTCGGGACAGACTCCTGGTAGGTCATCCGGGAACACCTCCGGATACTCACATACTACAGGATCTTACTAAAGACTCAAGGTCTTAGACATAAAATTCTTGACCCGAACTAGATGTTACACACAACCTTTTAAGATCATATTTTTGGCCTTGAGATAGGAAACAAAGTGACCTACAGGCACAACTAAACTACCCTTCCACTCTAGAACTGGTTCACCAAGAAAATGAAACTCTACCATGCGGGTTCTCCAATTGATCGAAGCATAGCAAACATGTACCTCAACTAAGTTGGATGAGATAACTTTTTGAAGAATCATACAGGGCAATTTCTGTATACCAGTTGAGCTAAAACTGACTCAGCGACAGGAGTAGAGACTGAGAAGGGTTCTGACAGGATTTTGGTACTAACACTGAAACTAACAGCAATATAAGGAGTCACGAAGGATAACATAGCTTCCAAATCTAAAAATGCATAAACATAAAAGATGGAATACTTATATCATATCCATGAGAACATCGGGTGAGAACTCTTTCTCCTGATGAGATGAAAGTGCATAGAACCTATTCTGGCACTGTCTGCCACCTGCACCAGAAGAGGCTCCATGCTGAGATGGGCGAGCTGCTGGATATGCTGAAGTGGGGGATGCGGCATGAACTCTACCATTGTCCTATCTAGATGAAGGACAATCCTTGAGCATATGTCCAGGTTTCCCATACCGAAGCAATTATCAAAGCAAACCAAGCACTCTCCGGGGTGCTTCCTACCACACTTCCTATAAGTTCCCTAGTCATGCTCCTCAGATTACCTCTAGGTCTAGATGGAATTCTGGCTGATGATGGAGCTAGGGCCGATGACCTCTAATGAGACTGTGGGCGATTCCTTCCTTCTAACCTCTACTGGAAATGCCCGTAGCTCCCTGCCCAGGCCCTCTTGGCCTCTTTTTCCTTCTCCTTCATTTGCTCTACCTCTATTTGCTGAGCATAAATCATCAATTAGGAGATGTCTATGTCACTAATTAAAATAATAGTCCTATACTCCTTGACCAATGAATCTGTGACCCTATTCAAGAACTTTCTCATACGAGCCCTCGGATCAGCAACCATCTCCGAAGCATACTTGGATAGCTAGATAAAATTCAGAGCATACTCCTGAACGGTCATATCATTCTTCTTTAGATTGATGAACTAGACCGCCTTTGCTTCCCTCAACTCTTGGTATAAGAATCTATCCAAGAAAGCCGTAACAAACTTGTCCCAACCACGGGGACTGCACCAACTCGCCAACTCTCCTTCCACTATCGGAACCATATGTGAGAAAACCCCTTCAGCTGATAGGAGGCTAAGTCTGCTCTATCCTCTCCTGAAACACCCATAACCTGGGTAATCTTGTGAACCTCCTCTACGAGCTCCTACGAATCCTCGCCCACCTTTGACTCATGAAACTGTAGTGGATTCATTCTGACAAAGTCTAGCACCCTGGCTGCCGCCACATTCCTATTTTGGTGCACATGAGCTATAGCCTGCTGGTTGACCTTGGTAGTTATGGCCTGTGCTAATATATGAAATGTAGACCTAAACTCATCATGAGTCACTTTCTACGAAAAGGGATCAGTTGGAGCTAGTGGGGCTGGATGGTACCCAACTCCATTTCCGTCACCATTGCCATTGCCATTGCCATTTCTTCTTCCGTTGACTTGGTGGGGAGGCATATTTTTGCAAATGCATATAACACGAGTTAGAGAAGTAGAGAGAGGTACTTCATCGCACTACATAGATCATGAAAGAAGGAAAGTTTCTGAGAACGTTTCGTAGACTCTTCCCCATAAGTGTGTCCTACTTCACACCCATGGAAAAGACTCTACATAATGTAGCTTTCAGACACCCTAGCACACACCTAGACCTTTTCTTTGATACCAACTTTGTCACGACCCCAACATGGACCCAAGTTAACTTATGGCACATACATATCATGAATAAGAGCATAACTAAAGTGAAAAAGAATCATAAAAAGGGATAATCAGAAACAAACTAGAACTCAACATGCACGAAAGTCTGCATGACATAAGAGCATCAGCGTATACATGAGTCAATAACACTGAACCATCTAGTATATAACTATCTAAAAGCCTCTGAACATAAGATAAGTTGAGGGGAAAACACCCAAACTAGCTTACTAATTTTGAAATTAAAAGACATAAGAAAAAGAGAAATAATCAAAAATTCCATCCTCGAATCATGAGGACTCACCAAAACTGGGATCGTAATTGACTGAAGCAGGAGCGAGCTAATGTCGGGACGGAGATTGGTCATCCAACTTGTATCATGATATAATATATCATAAAATATACGGTCAATGCTTTGAATGTACCGAGTATGTAGAGAAAGTAAAATATGCGGTCATGAACATAAAACAAGATAGAATAGGAGAGTAAGGACAACATGCAAAAATCCATATTTCCGAAATAAACATAATTGTGAGATATTCATCATAAGCTGAACATAATGACCCAAGGTTTAAAAATAAAAGTCATATAGCATACCATACTTGAAATTATAAGTGAAAACTCATAAAATAATCAATGAGTAAAATATGATATAAAGCATAATATCATAAGACATGAACATGAGAAACATAAAACATGAGGAACAATGGGAGGATTTGTCATAAACGACACCATCATGATATATTTTACATAATGCCCCAACTATCTTGCTCAAGTGGGCAGAGCTGTCCTAAGGTGTTGCCAGGGCAAAGAACGATTAAGTTGTGCCCTCGGGAGGGGGAAGCGCTCTCTTGAGAGGTTCTGAATATGAATATATATGCCTATGGTGGTGCGTAGTTATGAGACATCGGTCCTTGGAATTCCTATTCCTTGGAATTCCTGGCCTACCAAGAGCTAGACACTACTCCCAAAACATACATATTGCTTATAATCATATTCTTAAAACCTAGCTAAAATCTGTTTCTTAGGAGTCTTGTGTAACAACCCAAAAGTTCCTAAGAACAAACACTAGGGTTGAAATAGAGAAAAGCATGAAAATATCACCAGAGCCACAGGATGACTCAAGGGACGAGTATTTGTTGTAACAACGACCTGTTGTGTCCCTCGTGGTAAGTTTCTAGTTTGAATTTTTAGTGAAACAATGAGCCTAGAAATGACTCATTGGAAGATCTAATGGGTCATCCTGAGTGGTCGTTGAATGGGGTTTATAAAAAGGCCTAGGTCCAAGTCAGTGATGATGAGAAGATATGACGAGTCGTTGTTCCAAGTAACGACTCTTCCTGTCTGGTCGTTGGTTGGAGAATCAGAAGATTAGCACAATTATCATTGGAAGAACCGGATGGAGTAACAATTCGTTGTTTTCACAATTATCATTGGAAGAACCGGATGGAGTAACAATTCGTTGTTTCATACGGTGACTCATCCTAATCGATCGTTGGTTAGAACTTCAGCAGAGTAAAGTGCTTCAGATACAATGGACGATCCAACGGCCTGCGGTATGCTACGATGACCCGTTGGAGTGGTCATTATAGCCGGTAGACAATTTTTTATGCGAATTCCCAGGGGTAGTTTCTTAAATTCCTAAGCTCCTAACTTCCTAATGAGTTTATTTTAAGTCCTAAAAGGAGTGTTTTAAGAGGGTTTAGTCTATTCTAAATCATTAGACTCCCATTCATGCTGGATATTGAGATTCCCTTTAAAGATCAAGCTAGAATTCTCCCCAATTTCTTCCACAATTCTCTTGGGCTTTCAAGGCTAGTTTGAAGATCAGTTTAACCAGGTATGTAGGGATATGAATGAGGGTTTTCTTCCACCCTCATGCCCAAGCTTCTTCTCAAAGTCATGAATCCAAGTTTTTAATTAAGTGAATTGATTCCTAGGGTTTTAATCCAATTTTATGAAATTATCTATGATATGATTATAGGTCTAATCCCCTCATGATATAAAGTATGTTTTAAGTCTAATGGGCAGATTTTATACTCAATTTGATTATTAAATTCATGTTTTCAAGTTATTAGAAAGTATGCCCTATTATGCAGGAATTATGAAGATCAAGCTTACGATTTCATGATTTCAGGCATGATGAATTATCAAATTATGTGTGAATGTTTACAAATTCTCAACTTATGATTCCATGATTTTGACTTATGAATTCTATTTCAAGTATGCATGATTTAATGCTTTGGGCAAGCCCATGCAAGTTAAGTATGCTTATTATGATTTTAGCCAAGGCTAACAAGATTAGTTGGTGATTTGATTTGTAGTCAAGACTCCCAATGCAGTTTATGATATAATTTAGAGTTAAGAATCCCAATATTTAGATTTAAGCTATGTCTTGAAAATATGATTATATAAGCACTATGCATATTTTGGGAGTAGTGTCTAGGACCAAGTAGGCCAGAGATTCTAAGGTTCCCCAGTCTCATAAATTACACCCCAACATAGGTATATATTGAAGACCTCTCAAGAGAGTGCTTCCCCCTCCCGAGGGCACACTGGATATCACACCATTATTTGTTCTGTGCCCTGGAAAGGCTTAGGATGGCTCTCCTCCACATGGGAAATACGTAGGATCATCATGCGCTCATACATGGTTGTTGTCGGTTATGACGAGTCTCCCATTGTTCCTCATGCTTTCAGTTTTTTATGTTGATATATTATGATAATATGTTTTACAGCAGATTTGATCAAATGGTCAGTTTATTAGCTTTTACTTATGATTTCAACTATGACAAGTCATATGATTTCTATTTCTAAATCTTGGGTCATTATGTTCAGTTATGTTAACCAACTTATGATTATGTATGTTTCATATACAACATAGCACGCTAGTCCTTACTCTCTTGATCTTTCAATTTACGAGCATATTTTCAACTAATGATAAGCATGTTTAACTTTTCTTACATACTCAGTACATTCTAACGACTAATCGCATACCCTATGCTATATAGTTTCATGATATAGGTTTAGGTGACCCAGGTCAATCTCGCCGATAGATGCTTTCTCTTTAGACCAGTTAAACCCCTATTTTTTGTGAGTCCTCATTTTCCAAGGATAGTTAGTAGTTTTTCTTTGCGTGTTACTTTAGTTTGTTAGATTCTAGCAAGCTAGTTGGGGGAGTTATTTCATCAGCTCATCAGATGTATTATAGGCTTTCTAGATATTATGTAGATGATTCATCTTGTCCAGTGTTGAGTGTATTTTGGTCTATGTTATGAAGGAAAATTTCCCTTCTTTTATGATCTATGTTGTGCGATGAAGTACCTCTCTATTCCTCTAACTCGTGCAATACGCGTTTGCAGAGATATGTCTCCACGCCGAGTTAATGGTAGAAGAAATATCAACGAGAATGGCTATGACAATGGCAATAGAGATGGTTATCAGCAAGCCCTACCAAAACCACCGTATCCTTTGCCCGAGCAAGTAACTCATGCCGAGTTCAGAGCGGCATTTTAGATGTTGGCACAAGCCATGACCGCTCAGGTCAACCAGCAAGTGGTGGCCCATGTTTCCTATAATGGGAACACAAAAGCAGCTAGAGTACTAGACTTTCCCATGATGAACCCACTTGAGTTTCTAGGGTCAAAGGTGGATGAGGACCCACATGAGTTTATTGTGTTAGTGTAGAAGATCACTCAGATTGTGGGGGTGATGGGAGAGGAAGGTGCAGACATAGCCTCCTATCAGCTGGAGGGAGTTTCTTACATATGGTTTCGCCAGTGGAAGGATAGAAGGGGAGTTAGAGCAGTCCCTGTGAGTTGGGATGAGTTTGTGACTGCTTTCTTGAACAAGTTCTTCCCTAGAGATTTAAGGGAGGCAAAGGCAGCGGAGTTCGTCAACTTGAAGCAGAACCACAGGATCGTCCAAGAGTATGCCTTGGAGTTTATCTGGCTATCTAAGTATGCATCGAAGATGGTTGTAAATAAGAAGGCTCATATGAGAAAGTTTGTAAATGGAGTAGTACGTTCACTGGTCAAGGGAGTACAGGACCTCC
Organism: Datura stramonium; assembly: GCA_018107945.1. Classification (NCBI taxonomy): domain Eukaryota; kingdom Viridiplantae; phylum Streptophyta; class Magnoliopsida; order Solanales; family Solanaceae; genus Datura; species Datura stramonium. The sequence continues at coordinate 70,308 of JACEIK010003337.1, read as the reverse complement.
ATGTTTCACAATGACCTAGATTTCTCTCGGTTGGTCATATACAAACGACCAACATATAGAGGTAGAGCAGATAAAGGAGAAGGAGAGGGAGGACAAGAGGGCTAGGATAAGGAGTTATGGGTAGTTCTAGCAGAGGTTTGGCGGTGGACATCGCTCTTAGTCCCACAAGATATTGTCAACCCCAACTCCATCGGTATTAAGTGTTCTGTCCAAATCGAGAGGAGATCAAAGAGGCAAAGGATCAGGACCTAGGAGGAAGAGGAGCATATCAGGGTAGCACACTTTTCTATCTTGTGGGAAGTGAGAAAAGAGGCACCCTGGAGGGTGCATGGTTGGTTTGGATGTTTTCTTCGGGTGTGGGAAGCCTGAACATATGCACAAGGATTGTCCTTTGGCTAGGCAGGGCGATAGTAGAGGTTGTACCCCAGCTACTACTTCAACATCCCCAGCAGCTCGCCCACCTCAGTGGGGCACCTCATCTAGTGCAGGCGACGGAGTGCCAGAATAGATTCTATGCACTATCTTCTCTTCAGGAGCAAGAGGCTTCTCTAAATGTGGTCACAGGTATGTTGCGAGTATTCCATCTTGATCTAATGCATTATTATTTCTAAGGGCTACCTTATCTCTTATGACCTTTTATGTTGCTGTTAGTTTAAGAATTAACCCTGAAATCCTATCAGAGCCCTTCTTAGTCTCTACTCCAGTCATTGAATTAGTTATAACTCGACGGGTATATAGAAACTACCTTTTTACAGTCCGTCAGAAGGCCACCTCAGCTGACCTATTAGAGTTAGACATGACCAATTTTGATGTTATCTTCAGCATGGATTGGTTACAAGCATGTTAAGCCTCAGTCAATTGTAGAACCTGTATAGTAGAGTTTCAATTTTTGGGTGAACCAGTTCTAGAGTGGAAGGGTAGTTCAGCTGCGCCTGTAGAATGCTTTGTTTCCTATCTCAAGGCCAGGAAGATGATCTCTAAGGGCTGTGTGTACCATCTAGTTTGGGTTAAGGACACTACATCCGAGACCTCGACTTTTCAGTCAGTTCCTATAGTATGTGAGTATCTGGAGGTATTTCCAAATGATTTGCCAGGGGTCCTTCCCGAGTGGGAGATTGACTTTGGTATTGACCTTCTCCCTGATACGCAGCCTATATCCATTCCTCCTTACATGATGGCTCCAGCCGAGCTAAAGAAGTTGAAAGAACAAATGAAAGATCTCCTAGATAAGGGTTTCATCAGGCCTAGTGAATCCCCATGGGGTGCTCCAGTTCTCTTTGTCCGAAAGAAGGATGGCACCCTTAGAATGTGCATTGATTATTGACAGTTGAACAAGGTCACAATCAAGAACAAATATCCCCTCCCCAGGATCGATGACTTGTTTGAACAACTTCAGGGTGTTAAGTGCTTCTCAATGATATACCTCAAATCCGGATATCATCAGCTCAGAGTTAGAGAGATTAACATCCCAACGATAGACTTCAAGACTCGGTATGGTCACTACAAGTTCGTAGTTATGTATTTTGGACTAAAGAATGCTCCTGTAGCTTTTATGGATTTGATAAACAAGGTGTTCAAGAAGTATTTGGATATGTCCTTTATTGTTTTTAATAAATGATATTCTCATATACTCTCGGAATGAGGAGGAGCATGACGCTCATTTGAGGATTATGTTACAGACTCTCAAGGATCACCACATGTTTGCTGAGTTTAGTAAGTGCGACTTTTGGCTAAACTCCATAGCATTTTTTGTCCATGTGGTGTCTAGCGAGGGTGTGCAGGTGGACTCTCAAAAGATAGAAGTGGTGAAGAATTGACCTAGACCAGTTAGTCCTTCGAGTATTAGAATCTTTTTGGATTTAGCAAGCTACTACAAGAGATTCTTTGAGGTATTTTCATCCATTGCAACATCATTTACTAAGTTGAACTAGAAGAAGGTTAAATTTTAGTGGTCGAACACTTGTGAGAAGAGTTGTCAGATGTCAAAGACTCAACTCACTTCGGCTCTAGTGTTAACCCTATCGAAGGGCACAAATGGTTTTGTTATGTATTGTGATGCCTCTAGGGTTGGTCTTGTTTGTGTGTTGATGTATCATGGTAAGGTTATAGCGTATTCCTATATACAACTTAAGACTCATGAAAAGAATTATCTGACACATGACTTAGAGTTGCTAGCTATGGTATTTGCATTGAAGATTTTGAGGCACTACTTGTATGGGGTGCATGTGGATGTGTTCACGGACCACAAGAGCCTTCAATATGTGTTCACTCAGAAGGACCTAAATTTGTGACAAAGGAGATGGCTAGAACTTCTCAAGGACTATGACATGAGTGTCCTTTATCATTCGGGAAAGGCCAATGTAGTGGTGGATGCTCTTAGTAGCTATCCATGGAGAGCATGTCTTATATTGAGAATGGAAGGAAGGATTTAGCAAAAGATGTCCACAAGCTTGCTTGTTTAGGGGTTCGTCTTGTTTACTCGGAAGATGGTAGTGTAACTGTTCAGAATGGGGCAGAATCGTCACTGGTGACCGAGATTAAGGCTAGGCAAAGGAATCTGTCCGGAGTCAGAAGGTGGAGGTTTTCTCCCATGGGGAGTAGTGTATTTCGATATTAGGGACGATTATGTGTGCCAGCTGTTGATGACTTGAGAGAGCGGATGTGAGCGAGGCTCATGGCTCTCGATATTCTATCAACCCAAGTGCCATCACGATGTACCATGATCTACGAGAAGTCTATATGCGGAAAGTCATGAAGCAGGACATAGTGGAGTTTGTGGCTAAGTGTCCGAATTGCCAGGAAGTGAAGGTTGAGCATCAAAGACCTAGGGATATGCTTCAGGATATTAGCATTCCTACTTGTAAGTGGGAAGAAATTAATATGGACTTCATTACAGGGTTGCGGTGTATCTACCGACAATATGACTCTATATTGGTGATTGTGGATAGGTTTGACCAAATCAGCCCATTTCTTATCAGTCAAAACTATCAATTCAGCTGAGGATTATGCTAGATTGTACATTTTGGGGGTTAGTTTGATTTCATGGAGTTCCTTTATCCATCATCTCAGATAGGGATACTCAGTTTACCTCATAGTTTTGGAGATCGTTTCAAAAGGGTCTTGGTACTTAGATAAAGCATAGCATAACTTTTCACCTATAGACATATGGTCAAGCCGAGTGGACCATTTAGACTCTTGAGGACATGTTGATAGAATTTGTGATTGATTTCAAGGGTAATCCTGATGACCACTTGATTCTCATCGAACATTCGGATGGCTCTGTTTAAGTCTTTGTACGGGTGGAGGTGTAGATTACCTATAGGATGGTTTGAGGTAGGTGAGGCTATATTGATAGGGCTAGATTCAGTTCATGAGGCATGGAGAAAGTTCAGCTTATTAGAGAAAGGCTGAATATAGCTCAGAGTCATCAGAAATCTTATGCGGATGTGAGAAGGAGAGAGCTTGAGTTTGAGGCTGATGACTGGGTATTTCTGAAGGTGTTTCCCATGAAGGGAGTCATGAGGTTTGGGAAGAAAGGGAAAATTAGTCCCTGATATGTTTTGTCCTTATAGGATTCTTAGGTAAGTCGGCAAAGTGACATATGAGTTGGAGCTACCAACGGAGTTGGCTTTGGTACATCTAGTTTTCCATGTATCTCTATTGAAGAAGTGCATTGGTGACCCAGCCCTAGTTATTTCGGTGAAGAGCATACGTGTGAGAGTTAGCCTTATGTATGAGGAGGTTCCAATTGAGATGTCAGGACCCGAGTTCACACCCTAGCCGTAACACGGGACAAGGAACCCCGAAAGGCTCCAAGTCGACCCATGGCATATTCATAGCATACACTTAACATCAAATGTGTCTAAAACATAAATGAGCGGAAGAAAATAACAAGAATCTAATATGATCCATAAAGACAATTTAATAATACTTAGATACATAGCTGAACTGTCTAGACAAGTCAAAAAGGCTTCTACTAAACTGATGAGTTGCTGGGATAAGCCCCCGACTAACTCCCAAAGTCTGAAAACTGAAACATAATAAAACAAGAACATAAACCACGTCCTCGGAAGATGAGGACTCACCACTAGCAACTGGGAGAGGAAGGAGCGTATCTAGCCACAAGGCTGAACCTGGAGACCTAAATCTATATCATGAAACGGTATAGAACAAGAGGCGTGCGGTCAGTACTTGGAATGTACTGAGTATGAAGGAAGTGTAAATAAACTAACTCATAATATATACCAGAAGGAAGTAATGTAAAACATATTAAAAACAATGTAATTGAAATAAGATATGACAATCTTATAGGAGATTCACATAATCAATTAGCATAACCACATTATAAAGACATACATTAGTATTGTAACTGTGGATGAGCAAAAGTAATAATCGAGAATAATACAAAGGTATGATTCCATGACTGATATCAAGAGGGTCCCTGCCCGTCTATGGGGGAGTCCCTGACGGTCGAAGGGAGAGTCCCTGACTATCAAAGGGAAACATTCTCAGCTAAAGAGAATCCCTAACTGTCAAAGGGAGAGAGAGAGCTCTGATTAGAGAGTCACTGACTAAAAGTAAGTTCCGAAAAAAGTAGGGAAAATAAGATACTCAACTAACTAGGGACGTGAGTCCATACCAACTAAGAGACGACATACTCCACTAACGACTAGGGATGTGAGTCCCGACCAACTAAGAGAAGACATACTCCACTAATGACTAGGGATGTGAGTCCCGACCAACTAAGAGAAGACATACTCAACTAACGACTAGGGATGTGAGTCTCGACCAACTAAGAGAAGACATACTCCACTAACGACTAGAACTAAGCTAAATTAATACAACTAATCAGAGACAAGATAATTCACCACTCTCATCATGCAATACTCATTTCTTAAAAGGATTAGAGCTATCTGTTAATAGGCACAGGCTCAACGGATTGACATATTAGTCATAGGCTTTATCATCATGATTCACATTATCATAGAACCAATTTCCTCATTAGCTTTAACATCTCACCCCAAACGAGCATGCTATAAGTTCGTATTAGCATTATTCTATCATGGCATTTCGATTCCAAAATCACCTCATTCAATAGGTAATATAGGATCATACATGATTTGTAAATTCAACTCATACTCTATCAAGGATGCATGACTTCGTTTATTTAGGTTTACAAACATTTCACCAACTTTTCATAATCACTCCTTTTATGAACTCTTTATCCACGGGCGTTTTGGATTCTAAGATTTTATAAAAACAACTCTAGTAAGGAAAACAATATAGAATCCGGCCAAGCTTCATAATTCAACAATATAGATGTAGTCTAGTCATTCCCAATCAATTAAATCGAAAATATGGTGATGATGCATAATTTGCTTCAATTGCTCAAGACCACAACTCCAACTCAACCCAACACGGTCATCAATGTCATAATCAAGTCATTAGAGTTAATTATACAATGTTTCCACGATTCTCATGTTCATAAATTGCTACAACAATCAACGGAGAAATGAACAAATCCTATTCAATACTCAAATCGATTTATGAAGAACATACTACACTCATACATTCTCAACCTATATATCATAATTAAAGATAACCCATCAATTAATAATCCAATTAAATTCATAATCCCAGTAGATATTACCATTTAAAAAAAATAAAGAAGAATTTACCCTTTTTACAAACCCTTTATCATGCTTTTCCAGATTTATTGAAATCGGGTATTTAATAAAAATATTTTTGGGACACAAGGATGGAAGAGTATCCTTGTAGAAATACCCGCATACCTGGTAGATGAAAATCCCACTCGAAAATATTCCTTGAAGCTTGAAGAACACCTTGGTGAAACCCAAGAATCTTGAGAAGAAAGAAGGAAGAAGTAGAGTTGAGAGAATGAGGGTTTAGGCATGAAAAACCCTTAAAAACTTGCAAAGTAGAACCCAAAATGACGTAGTTTAGGAGTTAAAAGCGTAGGAGTTTACAAAAATGCCCCTGAAGAGAACTTAAAAATCTGGCCAAACTAGAACCCATGACCCTCACCGCGAGTTGTTGGTCCTTACCACGACCCGCGGTGACCTTCCGTTGAATGCACTGGACCTCTTCAATCTTTTATCTTCTCAAACAACGGTCGACAGGACGAGTCGTTAGTTCCTCCAACGACTCGTCACACCTATCCGCTAGGTGCACTGGTTACTTAACTGGTATCCCAAACGATGATCGACATGACGAGTCATAGCTAGAGAAAATGACTTGTTGTTTCTTTCCGTCACCCACACTGGACCAGCCCTTAACTTCCTTTCCTCGATTGCCACAATGGGTCGTTGCTAGCTTCAACGGCCCATTACAACCATCCGTTGCCACTACTTGAACACCCAAGGCTCCAATCCACAACCACTTACAACGACCCGTCAGAGGTACCAATGAGTCGTTGTATGACTCGTTCCTTCCCCAGTAGCCCACCCTGAAATCTCACTACGACTACAAACGATGACTGGTTGTTTCTCACAATGAGTCGTTATGTCGGTCGTTGCTTCTACTGCCACCTGGACTCCTGAAACCACGACTGGAAACAACGGCTCGTGGTTTTCAACCACGAGTCGTTACACCCCTCGTCCTGCAATGTTTTCCCAGTTTTCAGCTGTTTCCAATTTTTAACCCCGGGTCTACTATTAGGCACTTCTATGGTATTATAATATCTCCCCCTTGAGAATATTTGTCCTCGAATATTTCCATAACATACTGAAAAGATAAAGACAAAGACGATATCCAAATATCAATTAATCACAGCTAAACACCAATGGAGTATTTGACTCCGGACCAACTCTATACACCAACTCTGAAAATTCACATCTAACATGCATACCATGACTCAAGGGAAGCTGAAGAACTTGAAACCAACATAGAATTAAGCAAAACACCGAAAAGAATTCCTTCCCCCTTTTTATCTAGCACCGAACTGATACGGACTAAACTTTCGTTTTCAAATCACTTCTCGATACTAAACTAGACGTCACAATATCTAATCTAACTGTGAGAAAGGAACTTCAAGCACGAATCATTCTCGACATTTACAACTGAGCACATACATGAGATAATATGACTATACTGAGTTAATAATCCATTCCTAAAGACTGAGCTCGACCCAAACACATAGGAAAACATGGTTTATCATACATAACCGACTCATAACACAAAAGTAAGAATTAAGGACTCATAGGGAAAGACTGGCATCACTGACTAAAATGGTTACTTCTAAACCTCGAAAATCTGCACATAGGAATCGACACTACTTTGACCTCAACTAAAACTACAAGGGAAATTATCTAAACCTCGAAGAGATCGACATACTGCATCTTCTAGAGATGGAACTTCTTATGAGCATTCTCAAGATCTAACTTATTTCACATATTCACTATCTCCCCCTTAGCTTAAAGTCATCATCCTAAGACTCCCGAATCCTTCCTCAAGTCAGACTAAATTACTAATTCTTAACTCCCCTTTCACTTCCTTCTCTTGTGAGTCATACACTAACAACTATTCGCATCACACATCAACAATCTTTCCCCAATCTGGCGAGCTTCATATTCAATATAGAGGTTGTCATCACATAAGAGAATGACATGATTCACAACATACTGTGGCCACTACGCGCCTTGCCCTTATCGATGGGATGCCACGACATGGGAAAGATTTTAGCGATGCCGCCCTTGGATGAGAGGATGAACCCTGCGGGAGCGGAAAATTGCTATCAGACTGCGAAGAAGTGGATGAGAATCTACTTTCGCCTTGCTTGCTTGCTGCATGATCTGGGGTGTTATGACCCCACGCACAAAAACAAACATGTAAACCGACCATGCATGTACTCCAAGTGGTGCTTTCCACAGCTACGTACACAATAGTCGTAATCTCTCCCTTACTCTTGGTTGATACGAGTAAATTGACTCACAGAAGATCTTAAGAGCTGATGATTCTTCGGTAGTGTGGCGATATCGATACTCGACCTCTGTTTGGGAGAAGTAGATCTCCAATCCTAGCCCTCTTGGCCTCTCTCTCCTTTTCTTTCACCTTCTCTTCCGTACTGTTGAGAAAATAACCAAGCATAGGAAGTCTATGTCCACACAGTGGCAGATGGAAGTCCTGCGTTCCCTTGACTAAAGGAGTCGACACTCCATTCACAAATCGACACTCGGGCCGTTGGTCGCTACCATTTTTGGTGAATACTTAGATAGCAAGTGAACTCTAATGCATACTCACAAACATTCGTATCATTTCTTTCAAATTAATAAACTCTGCCTTACCTCCCTCAACTCAGGGAAGAACATGTCCAAAAACACTATCATAAATTCATCCCAACCTACAGAGACCTACTCCAACTTCCCTATTTGTCCCTCCACTAACAATACTAGATATAAGTAACTCCCTTTAACTAGTAGGAGGCTAACTCTGGGCTCTCATTCCCTGTCACTCCATGATGCGAGTAATCCTGCTGGATCTCCTCCAAAAATTCATATGGATCTCATCCACCTTTGACACCAAATTGGGTGGGTTCATTCGAAGAAAACCTCTTTTCATTTCCATTATGAGGGTCACGAGCCTCACTTGCAAGTTAATTTGAGTGGTCAAGACTGTGCCAACATGTGAAAAGCTGCCATGAACTCGGCGCAGGTAACACGATCATCTATTGGGTTTGCCTAGGTGATGGGACTTTGCTTGCGGCCGTTACCATGTCTTGTGCTTGTTCATTCGTCGAGGATGCATTATATGCGAGTGCGTAAATCACGAGTTAGGGGAGAGACTTATTTAGAGCTTCATATTCTACGCACGATAGGTCATGAAGAAAGGAACATTCTAAAATGTCTCATAAACTCTTCATCATAAAGTGGCGCTTCACCCATGAAGAAGAAACTACGTATGAACTTTCGGACACCCTAGGACACTCTGCAGCCTTGGCTCTAATACAAAATGCAGCATGGCCAGTTCACACCACTGGCCAGTAACACGGGGATAAGAAACCTGAGAGGCTCAAGTAGACCCATGGCATATTCATATACACTTTACATCGAAGTGACTAAAACATAAATGAGTGGAAGAAAATAACAAGAATCTAATATGATCCATAAAGACAATTTAATAACACTTAGATACATAAGTGACTGTCTGAACAGAGTCTACGAAAGCCTTCTACTAAGGCGGTAAGGTTCTTTGGAAAAAGCCCCCAGCTAACTCCCAAGAAATTAAGAAAGCGGAAACCCATAATAAAACAAAAACATAAAGCCACATCCTCGAAGATGAGGACTCACACTAGCTGGAGAGGAAGGAGCATATCTATCCCTACGGCTGAACACGGAGACCTAAATCTATATATGAAATGATATAGCACTAGAAAGCGTCGCGGTCGATTGCACGGAATGTGCGAGTATGCGAGAGAAGTGTAAATAAACTAACTCATAATATATACCAGAAGGAAGTAATGTAAAACATATTAATAGCAATGTAATTGAAATGAGATACGACAATCTTATATGAGATTCACATAATCAATTAGCATAACCACATTATAAAGACATACATTAGTATTGTAGCGTGGATGCGCAAAAGTAATGTCGGGAATAATACAAAGGTATGATGTAGTAGTGATATCAAGAGAGGGTCCTTCCCGTCAAGGGGAGTCTAACGGTCGAAGGGAGCGTCACTGACTATCAAAGGGAAACATTCTCGGCTAAGAGAATCACACATTGTCGAGGAGAGAGAGAGCTCTAATATAGAGAAGTCATGGCTAAAAATGAAAGTTCGGAACAACGAAAATAAGATACTCAAGCGACTAGGATGTGAGTCCCGACCAACTAGAAGAAAGACACCTCTCCCACTAACGACTAGGGATGTGAGTCCCGACCAACTAAGAAAGGCATACTCCACTAGGAGACTAGGGATGTGAGTCTCGACCAACTAAGAAGAAGACATACTCCACTAACGACTAGAACTTGCTAAATTACTACTAGCTAATCGGGAACAAGAGCATTCACCACTCTCATCATGCAATACTCATTTTTAAAAGGGTTAGAGGCTATCTTTTAGTAGGCACAAGATCAGCAATTGACATATTAGTAACATGCTTCATCATCATAATTCACATTATCACGGGGCAATTTTCTCATTGGCTTTAAATCTCACTGCTTAGGCATGCTATAGTTCGTATTGGCATTATTCTATCATGGAATTTCGATTCCAAGATCACCTCATTCAATAGGTAATATAGGATCATACATGATTTATAAATTCAACTCATACTCTATCAAGGATGCATGACTTCGTTTATTTAGGTTTACAAACATTTCACTAACTTTTCATAATCACTTCTTTTATGAACTATTTATCCACGGGCGTTTTAGATTCTAAGATTTTATAAAAATAATTTTTAGTAAGGAAAACAATATACAATCCGCCCAAGCTTCATTAATTCAGCAATATAGATGTAATCTAGTCATGCCCAATCAATTAAATCAAAAACATGGTGATGATGCATAATTTACTTCAATTTCTCAAGCCCACAGCTCCTCAACCCAACACGGTCATCAATGTCATAATCAAGTTATTAGGGATAATTATACAATATTTTCATGATTCGATCATGTTCATGAAATGCTACGACAATCAAAGGGAGAAATGAACAAATCCCATTCAATACTCAAATCGATTTATGAATAACATACTACACTCATACATTCTCGCCTATATTTCATAATTCGATAACCCATCAATTTCCAATTAAATTCATAATCACCATAGATATTAGAATTTAAAAAATATATATAAGAATTTACCTTTTTTACAAACTCTCTATCATGCTTTTCTAGATTTATCAAAGTCGGGTTTTTAATAGAAATATTTTTTGGGACACAAGAATGAAAGAGTATCCTTATTAAAAGACCGCATACACAGTAGACAAAAAATCCCACTCGAAAATCTTCCTTGAAGCTTGAAGAACCACTTGGTGAGAAAACCTAGAATCTTGAAGAAAGAAGGAAGAAGGAGAGTTGAGAGAATTGGGGTTTAGGCATGAAAAACCCTTAAAATGTGCAGGTAGAACCCAGACGATGTAATTTGGAGTTAAAAGCGTAGGAGTTTAAAATGCCCTGAAGAAAACTTAAATACGCGGCTTGGAACCCACGACCTTCACCACAGTCATTGGTCCTTACCATGATCCGTGGTGACCTTCCATTGAATGCACCTTTGGACCTCTTCAATCTTTTCGGCTTCTCGAAAAAAGAATGGTTGATAGGATGAGTTGTTAGTTCCTCCAGCGACTCGTCACACCCATCCTCTAGGTGCCTTGGTTGCATGGTGGTAGCCCAAGCGACGATCGACATGAAGAGTGAACTGCTAAAAGCAAATGACTCGTTGTTTCTTTCCATCACCCACCTTTGGACTAACCCTTAACTTTCTTTCCATGATTGCCAAAATGGGTCATTGCTAGCTTCAACGGCCCATTACGGCCATCGTTGCCACTACATGAACACCCAGGCTCCAACCCACGACCACTTACAATGACTAGTCAAAGGTACTGCTTGAGTTGTTGTATGAAACCATTCCTTCCAGTAGCCCACCACTAAATCTCATCACGACTACAAATGATGGATGGTTGTTTCTCCTTAGTCATTATGTTAGTCATTGCTTCTACGCCCATGGACTCTGAGCCGGGACTGAAACAACGGCTCATGGTTTCCAACCACTGGAGAAATCGTTACCCTCGTCCTACAACTTTTCCCAGGTTTTCAACAATTTCCAATTTTAACCCCAGGTCTACTCTTAGGCCCTTAGAGGTATTACATGAGATCCTTGATAAATCAGTGGGAAGTTGAGAAAAAATGAAGTAGCTTTAGTGAAGGTGTTGTAGAGGAATCAACTTGTTGAGGCGGGCTACGTGGGAAGCGGCGAGATATGATGGCTAGATACTGCGTCTTTGCCGCCACGGCTCAGTTCGACAAGAATTTGTCAGTTTCCTCCTTAGTACTACATTCGATTTTATGTCAAGTTCATGCCTCTAAATTTCTTTAATGTCATAGCATGTATGTATATTTCATGAATTTAGTTCGAGTTATGTGTATAAATACCCGAGTCAATCACTCGTCAGTCTTCAACTTCAATTGTTGGTTTTAGTTGTTTATTTTCTTAGCCTTTTAGTATGCTTAATCTACATTCAAGGATGAGTGTTCCCAAGAGAGAAATAATATAACACCTCAAAAGCTCCTAAGATCAAAGCCGGTTGATCTAGAAAAAAGCAGAATATTTCACCGAGTCACGAGGTGACTCCCGAGGGACGGTTGTTGTAGGGAACAACGACTAGTTGTGCATCGTGGTAAGTCCCCGGGCGAGAATTTTCAATGGGAAACAACAAGCCTAACAGGCTTCGTTGGAAGATCAACAGGTCTTCTTATGTGGTCATTGAATGGGGTTAAGAAAAAGGCAGGAGTCAGAGTCGGTGGCGAGCGAGAGGATATGATGAGTCATTGTTTTCAAGTAACGGCTCATCTTGTCTAGCCAGATTAGTTGGAGAATTAGAAGAGTAGCCTAATTTTACACGGAAGAAATGGATGGAATAATGAGTCATTGTTTGTACTATGACTCATCACGATTGGTCGTTGGTTAGAACTTGAGTACGGAATTGCTTTCAGATATAACGGATGATCCATGACCCATGGTATTCTACGGCGACCCATTGGAGTGGTTGTTGTAGTTGGGGACAGTTTTTATGCGAATTCCTTGGGGTAGTTTCGTAATTTTTTGAGCTCCAGCTTTCTAATGAATTCATTTAAGCCCTAAAGTGTTTTAAGAGGGGTTTAGTATATTCCTAAGTCATTAGGCTCCCCTATAGATGCAGATTGAGATTCCCTTTCAATATCAAGCAGAATTCTCCCAATTTCTTCCTCCAATTCTCTTGGGCTTTCAAAGCTAGTTTGGACATCGGTTACCCATCTATGCCTGGGCCTGAATGAGGGCTTTCTTCCAACCTAATGCCCAAGCTTCTTCTCAAAGTCATGAATTTAAGTTTTTAATCAAGTGAATTGATTCCTAGGGTTTTAACCCAATTCTATGAAATTGTTACACCCTAGTAAGTTTCTATCATTTAGTCGACTTATCCACATATTGGTTGAGAGTTTTAGAATGCCATACGTGAGAGAAAAGGGCCCGGGGAAAGGCGAGCAAGAGTGCCAAGTTGGAATTATGAACCGCACTTCCCAAAGGGGCAAGTGGCACGGGCGGGACCTCCGCGTTAGCGACATGGCACGGAGCCAAGCGGCGCGTTGGCCGGCGTGCCACATTGCCATGTGTTTTCTTTGCCAGTATATAAAAAGGCCTCACCCTTTAACTTTAAGTCATTTTCACTTTTAAGCTTGTTCGAGCGGGGAGGACAAAGGGTTCTCGCAAATTTCCATTTGATTACACGAGTGGCAGCTGGCCAAGTCAAATTAGCCGGTATCGAAGTATAAAGTGAAAGACATTTCTACGGAGTTAGTTTAAGGTACTTGCAGTGAATCATCGTCCCGCCGGCCAAAGTGATTAGATTGCTCCAACTTAGTGTTAATATACTCCAGGCTTAAAGTTGAGTATTTCTCCCTTCTAGACTTCCGAGAAATTACGAGTTTTCGATCATTCTTTGATAAGTCGAAGAATAATCGGTATATAGACTTAAAGTATTGTTTCTTCTAGTATAAGTAATGAAGTTAAATTTCTATTCTTTTGTGAATACGATTACGGAGTTGGAAAGGCAATTTGAATACCTTGCTTGAACCTCACCGGTTAATCGGTAAACCGGCGGTCGAGGTATGTAAGGCGATCTCTTTCGGAAAGTTAGCTCTTCCCAGTATAGTAAAATAATTGTAATTCTCGGTAAAGTATTTCGAAATATTATATGCGTTCGGTATGAAGCTCGGTAAGGCATATGAAATTATTATTATATTCGTATGTATCACATAGTTATTGATATACATACAAAAAATATTATATATTGCGAGTATGACTAAATAAGGATTCTGATTACATAGATGCAGTTGCATTGCTAGGAAGTGTATACAGTTATGCTAACGGGAACCCTCTAAGAGGGGAGCGAGGTTAAATGTGATTCCACGTGTGACGCTATAGAAACTCTTTTAGTTCTCAATTTATTGTGATGGTAGACTTATATGTTGTTTCCAAACCTAGACTTGAGCTCGCAGAGTTAGTAGTTTGAATCGGATGGTTAGTCGGTATGGGCGCGATGAGGTGGTCTAGCGACCGGTTGAGGTATGTATTGGTAGGCATCCTAGAGGCGATGCGTTATCTGCGTTTGAGCAAGAAATGGAGACATAATAAGAATATTCCAAAGTTAGCAACACTAGAGTTCTCTAGTGTGTTGAGTGATCGTACATCGTCCTTTTAGTCTTATCGGTGATTGCCAGTCTTAGTCGACCATAACGATTTATCATAGGACACCCGGCTTAAGCCAGCCCATTCGTCCCGATCAGACAAACCCGTGGTACCCCAAGGAGGGGTCCACATCGGTAGCCGATGTGGGTTAGTACCATAGTCGGTTCTCGTAAGGTGTTAAGGTACGGAGTCTCGGGGAGAGGACTAGTCCTTATAGAATTGGCCATAAGGCGAGAGTTTCCCGAACGGCAATATTGATCCGAGAGGACTTAGACAAGGCTTAAGGAGTCGGTGTACTCTTGTCAGTGTTAACCACAAGTTAAGGAGATCGGTAAGCCTCCTATGAAGAACCGGGAGGCAGGTCGCCTAGAAATGAGATTCGACCAAGCCCGGCTCTATAGTTGTTTAATTAGTGGAATAAGGTAGTTATTTATCTTGTAACCCCATGATTATGTGACTACAAGTGTCCGGAAGTAGGACATTCGGAGCGTCTTAGACTACTTAGGGCCTCTCACTCTATTCAGCCCGGATTATTAGAGATCATGATCACTGCTCCAGGGATCCTCGATAAAATGCGTGCACATGGTGTGTGAGCGATCTGATTAGGACGGAACCGAGTAGCATCAGTGTAAGGCCCAGTAGGCCAAATACGCTCTCGCTATACGGATAGATTTATTTGTTAGTTATCCCGATATAGTAAGCAGTATAAATTCCAATAGAAGTATTTAGAGCGTATAGTATCTCGGTATGAATTTTAGAAAGCATGTTAGAAATATTATATCATGTTTAGCATGAAAATTAGTAAAATAGCATGAATTCAATAGAATATTCTAGAAATACTATATCATGTTTTGATTATGAGATCCCGAGTACAACATGTAAGAGATTATATTATTGTTATGATTAATTATGTATTGAATACGATTACTACTATCGATTGAACTTGATTGTATTGTTTTGGGATGGATTACCTAGCTTCCATGACCTCCCGGGGTTAATAGATGTATCGGCTACGTACGCGGAGGCGAAATACTTTGCTCTGCAGTGTCATGCCTTACGCTGGGGCAGTGGATGCCATTTTCCTGTTTTCCTTGGTCGACTTTTATACACCCCAGTGTTTGCCGCTAGGTGTAGTGATTTCGAGTCCTCACAGGACTCGGAGTACAATTATAGTCGGGGGCCCGGTGAGCCCAAGTTGCATACCGGGGGATCGGCGGGTTGTTTATAGTTACTAGGTGATGTGGTATGACCTGGGTAGGGGTAAATAGATTGTGAGGATTGTACCTTGGGGCTTATGGGGGCCAAGTAAGGTTTATGTTGTGTTATATTATGTCATGTTATTCTAGTTATGGATAAATAGGCAGTGGGGCGCCACGCGTTGCAGTCTGTCCTGCTCTTCCAATATAGTTAGGTTGTCCTAGTTTCACTGTCCCCAGATAGTTCCGGTCCATTCCCTATTACTTTAATTCTTGTCGGCTTTCTTACTTACTTTCGGTTATTTTAGTTGTTGCTTTACATACTCGGTACCGGTGATGCGCGCACATTAGTGTTTGCATTACTAGCTTGGTACATAGGCGAGGAAGCAGATCCCTCAGTTCCAGTGTGATCACAGGCCTTGACTCTTTCCTCCGGAGCTTGAGTGAGTTACCTTCTTTTGTTGTTTATCTGAATGGTAGGCCGGGGCCCTGTCGACCATCTTATTACTTCTAGAGTCTTGAAGATTGTATTATATTCACGTGGTTAGAAGTATCGACCGTGTAGGGCCTTGTTAGTTGTTAGTTGGTGACAGCCAATTCGCAAATAAGTTTAGCACCGGATTTCATTGTTTCTCAGATATAACTAGACGGCATGGTGGCCTGAAGTACGGCCCATAGGATCCCTTGTAGTTGGTTGTTACGGTTGTTTGTTTATATCCTTAGGTAGCTATAGGCCTTGTCGGTCAGAAGAAATTTGTGTTCTGATGTTATATAGCCCGTCAATTTCTTGAATCGAGTTAAGCCATCTGGCACCGAGAAGTGCCAAACTTGAATTAGTCAATAATCCGAGATCCTAGTAGGGCACGGTGCAGAGTCAGCCTCCCAAAGTGGGTGTGAGAAATTACCATGATATGTTTATAGGTATAATCCCCTCATGATCTAAGATATGTTTTAAAGTCTAATGGGAAGATTTTATATTCAGATTTGATTATAATTCATGTTTTCAAGTTATTAGAAACTATTCCTATTATGGCCAATGTTTCATGAAGATCAAGATTATGATTCATGATTTCGGGCATGATGAATTATCAAAGTATGCATGAATATTTTTAAATCCCCAACTTATGATTCGTGATTTTGACTTATGAAGTCTATTTCAAGTATACATGATTTTATGATTTGGGAAAATTCATGCAAGTTAAGTATGCTTATTATGATTTTAGCCAAGGCTAACAAGATCATTTGGTGATATGATTTGGAGTCAAGACTCCCAATGCAGGTTATGACATGATTTTGGAGTCAAGACTCCCAATGTTTAGATTTAAGCTATGTCTTGAGAATATGATTATATGTGTAATATGCATATTTTGGGAGTAGTATCTAACAACGATAGGCTAGGGGTTCGAGAGATTCCCGATCTCATAAACTACGCGCCAATGTAGGTATATATTGGGGACCTCTTAAGAGAGTGGCACCACGCTTGGGCGGCTGATATCACGCCATCATTCGTCCTTTTCTTTGGAAAGGCTTGGATGACTCTCCTCTACGTGGGCTAGACATGGATTCAATTTATGCGCTCATACATGGTGGTTATCAGTATGGCCCGAGTCTCCCATTGTTTCTCATGCTTTGATTATTTATGTTCATATATTGTGATAATATGTTTTCTTTGTAAATTTTATCCAATGATCGGTTTATGAAGGCTTTTACTTTGATTTCGGCTATAACAAGTCATATGATTTCTATTTCTAAATCTTGGGTCATTATGTTTAGTTATGTTGACAAGATTATGATTATGTATATTTCAGATACATCTTAGCATGCATCCTTATTGATCTTTTGATATACATTATGTTTCAACTAATGACTTATTAAGCATGTTTTACTTTCTTACATACTCGAGTACATTCCAAATGCGACCGCATACTATACTATAATATTTCATGATATAGGTTTAGGCGATCCGGCTTAGTCTCCTTCGATCATTTGCTTTCTCTTGAGACTAGTCTATACATTTTGGGTGAGTCTAATTTTTGAGGATATTTAATAGTTTTTCTTTGTGTTTTTCTTTAGTTTGTCATATTTTAGCAAGCTAGTTGGTGGAGTTGTCCCATTAGCTCATCAAATTTTTAAAGGCTTTTAAGATATTATGTAGATGATTGACTTGTCGATTGTTGACTATGTTTTGGCCTATGTTGTATTTGAGGCTTCCACTTATTCATTTTTAAGTTTTGGAAGTTTCGCTTTAATTTATGCTCTTGAGGTTTCTATACATATCACCTGAGTTTTTGGCTTGGAGTCATCTGTGGTTCTAGGTCCCGTGTCTCAATTCGAGGTCCCAACTTGGGTCGTGACATCTTGACTCCATAATACCTTTGTAAAACTTATCTTCTAAGCCTTTGTGAAACATACTTGACTTTACATGGGCTTGCCCATATCATGAAATCATACATACTTGAAATAATACTTTATAAATTTGAAATCATAGAATTTTTAAGTTTAAGAATTCGTTTACATTCATTCATACTTTTATAATTCATCATAGTAATAAATCATGAACTAATAAGCTTGAAATTCATAAATCATGCATAATAGAGAGTAACATCATAATAAGATGAAATCATCAATCATGAGGAATTTTAGAGTTAAATTTGCCTAATAACCATAATTCATCACTTAGAACATGAGAATTGTACCCATAGAAATATTTTGAATAATTGCATGATTGGGTTAAACCCTGTAATTTCACAACTTAGAACTTGAAAAGTAGAGATCATAGAATTTATCTTGGAAAGGGAATAAGGGTGGAAGGATTTCTCCTATTCATGACCCTACATACCCACGATCTTGAAGAATCTTCATCTTGATTGTAGACCGAGGAATTGTAGTGAAAGATTGATGAAGAACCTAGCTTCTCTAGAGGATTTGATCTTCCTTTGGGGTATTAGGAGAATGAGGGTTTAGGATCAATTAAAGCCCTTCAAAAACAACCTTTAGGAGGCTTAAATGACTTAGTTTAGTAGATAGGAACTTAGGAATTAGCAAAAACACCATAAAAACACAGTTGGAAAAATGACAACTGGCAGTCCCAATGGGTGACAGA
Organism: Datura stramonium; assembly: GCA_018107945.1. NCBI lineage: Eukaryota > Viridiplantae > Streptophyta > Magnoliopsida > Solanales > Solanaceae > Datura > Datura stramonium. The sequence continues at coordinate 51,600 of JACEIK010003337.1, read as the reverse complement.
TGACTAGTTAGAACACTTGATGGGTCCTGGTTATTACTACAAGACAAATTATTTTCCAATTTCTAGTCTTTTCTTGACGCCTCACTTGATGATTCGTTGTGTCACTTAATGGATCACTTCACCACTAGTATGACTCTAAAACTCTGACTTTTCTAGGCTTCACTTGCACCCAAGCACTCACTTAACGAGTCGTTTAGTGGACTAATGAGTCATGACATTCATGATACGGTATGTTTTCAATTTTCTCCATTTCGGTTCTCGGGTCTAATCTTGGAAGTTTTGGGGTGTTACATTTTCTAATGTATTTATACCATCTCAGATGTGTAAGGACTCACATGCGCTAAATTCCACATGCTAGACAATCTTTGCTTGGCTTGTCTACTTGTCTCGCTAAGCGAGGACCATAGACAAGTGCGAAATTGGCTCCAAATTTCTCTTGTTTCTTGGCTCGGCGAGAGCTATGACCAGTGCAGCCGGCTCAAGCTTTCTCATTTCTTTCACTTTAAATCAGGATCTCGAGACAAACTTGACTATCCTTCCAATGCCATTCTTTCACTTTAAATCAAGTCACAATCTCCTTCTTTTGATCTTATTTGTACAACATTTCTATACACAAAAACTTGTAATGAGTTCAAAGCACCCAAGATAACAACATACAACACAATTTTTCATAAGATATGAAGCGATAATGTGACATAAATATATTTTTAGTCAGAAATATCACCACCTGCCAGAGTTAAGATTTTTGCTCAAAATTAACATTGTTATTAAGAACAACTTTCATACCTACTCATGCATCGTGACATGAATAATAATTTTATATCATCATTTAGAACCTAGCATATGCATATAGAGATCTTTCTCAAACTTCATGCGAACTATTTAAAATTTGCCAATGATCTCTCCTAACATTCTAGCCTCAAGAATTGGCTTTCCTCCTATCTAATTCTTGATTTGCTTTTTTGTGGCAACTTAAGAATCAAGTACCTCTAAAATCCTTTTGAATAATGTGCCTTAACTAATCCAACCAAGAGAGAAATCAGTCCACACACTCAAGTAAATTCAAATGAATTTTAAGTACTCACATCACGAAAGAATTGGCTCTCTCTAAAGAAAATCATGTGCTTCCCAAAGTTGTACCATAGGGTTGCAGTAGTGTAGGGAACTCAACTAATCTAAGTATGTCATATCTAGGATCAAGTAGGACTCTCATAGATTGTAATGAAGGCTAGAGATGGGTAGAATATATTTAGGAAAATAGTAGCTTAATCCTCTAAGCACTTTAATACGATAATTTTTCTTTCAGCATACTTCGTAACCCCAATTAAATTATTCATTTATACAAACCCAAAGACTTCATTTTGTGTTCACCCCTTTCATATAAACAAAGTTGAGAACAAAGAAATATTCTTTTTCTTTCCTATTTTTTAAGTTTTTTTCTTCATTTTTTCCGTTTAGGTAATGAAATGGTATTTTTTTCCTCCTTTCTTTTGTTCCACTAAAAAAGTTACTCAAATTCCTGTGTTTCTTTTACGATTGCTTATTCTTGCAAATCAAGTTGCTTTTGAATGTTAAATATTAAAAAAGAGTCAATTATGAGCAAGCATATACAACATAATGTGGGTGCCAATGAAAACATGTATAGGCTCTACGGGGATGAATAAGGATCACTGTTAATGCGAGTAGGCAGAAAGACTAAAAGCGCTAGTCAAAGAAATGCCTATATCTTTTTCGAAATTTAATATGGCTTAATTAATTTGCTTTGATAAAAAATAGGCATGTCACCGCCTTGGGAGGCATGATTGGCACCTGGTGCTATTAGGACACAGACTGGCACTCACGAGGCCTAAGCACTTTTGGTGCCAGTGGCTCTAGTCGGGATTTATGAATACAACGAGCAATATAACATTTGTATATACGGCCTCAGAGTCGACAAGGCCTCTGGCCACACAGTAGGAATATAACGAGGTACCGAACAGCGAACATAAGGGAACCTGTGCGGGTAAAGAAGGGCCACCAGTGCGACTAGTTATCCTTTGAAAAGTAGAATCAAGTGCTGGCGTCTGTGGCCAGACAAGGTCACAAAATGAAAACTGAACAAGGCCCCACACGTATCCTTGCAAACTAAAAACATACACATGGCCCCTGGGAGCCGGCGCAACTAACCCACGGGAATATACAATCACATAAGCCTCTGCAGAATAATAAGATGGTCGAGTGGGGCCGAACCTACCAATCTTTGTACAAACAAAAAGGAAGTAAACCTTTATTTATCCAAGCTCGGATGAGGTAGAAGACTCTGTATCTTGTTGGAACTACGAGATCTGCTCCTCGTCTATGAGTACTGCAGGCAAGTATGCGGCGCCCCAAAATGGGCGTCGGTACCAGCTGTCTTGAGTATGCAAGCAATAATGAAAATAATGAAAGCAAATAATATCTTGATAGATACTAAAGTAGTAGGAGGCAGAAATTTGAATCATTTGAAAAGCGTAATTTGCGAAGAGAATAAGAGTCATACCTGATAACATGGCGGTCTACTTTCTATCTGTATGCTAACCTGACATAGCATACAAGAACCTGACCAGCAGTAGTAAGGTACAAACTGTACAATCTGTACCCTACAGTCCTTACCATCCACCTAGTAACTGAGCATCATGCGCCCCTTTGGTATGCAACTTGGGCTCCCTTGGGCCCTATTCACATATTTATATCTAAATCCAGGAGGACTCACAAAATCTTAAATCTGTAATTTGAAATCCTAAAATGCACCCGAAATAAGTCTTGGAAACGTGGTGTGGTATAGTGGCGATATGGCTGCTGTGGAGTCATGCATTCTCATCTCATGTCTCTTGTGGACAAACCTTAGCTCAAACAGGAGATGGCAGTATCTCTCTGTGACGAGTGGCTTGCATGTTCATGCTTGATGATTAAGGCTGGTGCCGTATGGGAACAATCATGCTCTCCATGAATTACTTATGGCACATATATGCTCTCCTCTCTTGAATCGATAATAATATTTTGAATATTAATGGGACTTATCTTGTTTTCTTTTGATTTCATGGCTGAACGCGTATTATTTTAACATGCTTACTAAATTTTATAATGAACATAATATACGACTTTTGAAACATTCTCTTAGAAATTCATACTATTTTGCTATACTAAACTACTAGCTTGCCGAAAGAAACTAGCTTTACATACCTCAGCTGTAGAGCTTTCGATTACGGCGTAGCTCGGCTAGTATTCGGCTATTTCTCCCAAGCGTATTCATATTCACGAAAGAATCGAATTATTCTACTATTATTTTGGAAAGAAACCATATTACTCGGCCTATTCTTCTTATCGAAGAATGGCGAAAACTAGGGGTCTAGAAAGAAATACTCCTTTAATCTTTGGGACTATATTAACACTGGTTTGGAGCAATTCCACTTACCTTAGCTCGGCGTGACAACGATTCGCTGGCCGAATTTGCGAGAACTAACATAGTTGGAATGCTCACGCAGCTTTTACTTAAGCTGCAGAAGTTAATTTGGATTTGGACTGCATTTGACGGCATAATTGAAAGGGAAATTTATATTAAACCCTCGTTCTCCTCTATTTAAGTGATGAGTTTAAGAAAACGAATTGAAAATGCAGGTGAGCCTTTATATACTTGGAGCCTTTAAGTCGCATTTGTCGAATATGATTTATAAGTCGCATTTGTGAATACGATTTATAAGTCGCATTGCCTTACCAACGCACCGACTTGGCGCTTGTCCGTCTCTCCCAGGGCCCTTATCTCGCACGTATGGCATTCTAAAACTCTTAACCAGCATGCGAATAGGCCAACTAAGTGTCAAGAACTTATGGTGTGTAATATGCTTCCCATTAATAACATTTGTCCTCGAATGTTAACTTGATTACGAAATTTTAACTTTCTCTACCTTTTCTTTGAAATTTGGCGAGAGTTTCCTGTGGACTATCTCAAAAATCCTGAACGTAGAAAAGTCCAATGTAGGTACTCCATATAATACTATAGCATCATTACATAATAAACTGAAGTCAACATCTCACTCATACACATGAATATAAAGAAACTCATAAAACAACAATATAAACATACCTATGACTAACTAAGTACGAAAATAGCTGAGATATACGCTTTCATATCTTCTTCTACTTCCTAAGTCTTTTTCCTCTCTCTGATTAGGTGTTACGCCATAACACTTTGACGAAGCAACATCTTTAGTTCTTAATATGCGGATCTGCTAGTCTAGTATGAAGCTATTGGAACTTCTTCATAGGCCAACTTCTGTGTTTTGAACATCTTGGGTAGGACAATTAGGAAGAGATCTATGCACTTTCTTAGCATTGATACATGGAAAAGCGGGTGGAGCCAGATTCTAACTCTGGAGGTAAGTCTAACTCATATGCCACTTGGCCTATTCTTCGAAGAATCGATAAGGCCCAACAAACCTCGAAATTTGAGCTTGCCTTTCTTTCCAAATCTCGTTACACCGCTTCATCGGCGAAACTTTTTGAAACACCAATTACCACATTAAATTCCAAGTTTACGCGCCATACTGTCGGCCATAGATTTACGCGGCTCACGAGCGATCGATCAGATTCTACGATAGCTTTACTTTTCCTCACGGCCGATGAATGATATCGGCCCAATCAATGCTGATTCTCCTACCTCCCAGGCAATATTTGGAGATCTGCACTTTCGCTATATAATGCCTCATAAGGCGCCATGTTGAGATAAATGCAGATAGTAGCTGTTGTGTGCCAGGTGAACTCAATGAGTGTGTATTTCATCGGCTACCTCAGAAATCAACACATATGCTCGCAGCAGCATATCCTCGAGCGATTGAATGGTGCGTTGCACACTTTGCCCATGTCTATGCGAGGATGAAAAAGCAGATACCAAGGATAACTTTGCGTCCCCAAGCCTTTATGAAATGATTGCCGGGAATTTAGGTATGCTTCAATGCCCCTCTACTCGAGAGATAATGACAATGGCACACCATGCAGCGACTATTTCTCTAATATACATTCAATTATAATCATCGGTGGAAAGGTAGCCCTTGCGGTAGAAAATGAGCTGATTTTGTCGGTCTGTTAACAATCACCGGATCGAATCATATCTACGCCTAGTGCGGGGTAATCACCTACAATCCATATTGTGCTTTCCATTTCCATAGAGGCACAACTATATTCGAGTCGAGTTCGCCTTGTTTACGATTTTTCGGCTTTTACATTCTTTGGCGGTTAAGGACAACGAGCTCACAGTGCTTATCCCCTTCTTCATTCGGCCACCGGTAGATTTCTTTTATATCATGGTACATTTCTTCGAACTTGGGTGGAGATAAAGCGGGCACAATGTGCGTCGCCCATAATACGTTGGCGAAGCCTGGGCGTCACAGGCATGGCGATCTTTATATCATGATATCCCGTCACACGGTTATGCGAAAATCATCACCTCTCCTTGATGAACTGTGTTTCTAAATTTGAACCAGGCTAAGATCTTGGTGCCGTTCCTTTACTTCCATATTCAAAAACTGACCGCTGCGGTGTTTCTAGATTCCCGCTCCGTTGTCCTGTTTACACGCTGCACGAGCCGGCTAAGCGGCTAGCGTGCGGTGCAGGGCTAATTCCCAGCATGAGTGTAAGTATGCCAAACTTGCCATAGACTTGCTGGGGGCATACGCACCACATTGTGGCCTTCCTTGGCAGTGATACAATATTCGCATCATTGTCTTTCAACAGCTCTAACAGGCGTCTTTTATAAGTTCTTTGATTGAAGACATATTGCTTGAAGCTCCCAATGATTAGTGAAAATATCATGGACGCCATACAGTAATGTCTCCATATCTTCAAGCGTGAATCAACGCGGTGAATTCGGAGTCATGGGTAGGATAGTTATTTCATGTTTCCTCGGTATGCGGAAGCATAAGCAATTACTTTACCATCTTTCATCAACACACATCCCTAACCCTTTTGAGCGAGTCACAATAAATTGCATAACCTTCATGCCTTCTATGCCTAACACTGGAGTTGATGTTAACTGTCTTTCAATTCTGAAGCTCCTTCTTTAATACCTCGATCCCTTTGAAATTTTGTGCCTTTGTGTGGGTTTATTGAAGTGTTGTACGTGGAAAATCATGTTGCAACAAACCTCCTGTAGCGATACCACTACTCCGGAAGCTGCGTGCCTAAATTGGTGGTAGATGCAGGCCATTCTTTCTTTGCTTCTATTTTTGTTATCTACACGTATACAAGCATCCGATACGTATATCCAAAGAGCTCTGAATTCATCCAAAATTCACATTTCGAAAACAGCTGTATAGGCGACGATTCTTGAGAATCTAGAGCACTCTCCGCAAATGATCCTGCAGAGTGCACTGCGGCGAGAATACACGGAATATCGTCAATAAACACTATCACGAACAAGTCCGAGGTAGCCAGTGCAGAAATGTTTGTTCATCGAGGTCCGCCAAACACGAGTTTGGGCATTGCGTAGGCCCATAGGACATGACCAAGAATTATCAATAGTGATATACAGTCCTGAAGGCACTCTTTGGAATGTCCCTTTCCCGAATCCGAGCTGATGATATCCAAACCTTAAGTCAATTTTGGGGAAAATTAGCTCTATAGCTGATCAAGCAGTGTCTATCACAGGCGGATACCTTATTCTTGACGGTAACTTTATCCGGTTATCGATAGTACATACACATACGGAGGAACCATCTTCTTTCTTACAAACAGAGCTGGCGCGCCCAGGTGAGTACTCGATGATAAAGGCTTTGTCTAACAGTAACATTGCTCCTTTAGTTCTCTTAGTTCGCCGAGAGCCATGCAATAAGGGGAATTGATATGGGCTGAAGTGCACAGTAATAAATCAATTGCAAAGTCTATTTTCCTTTCAGGGAATACCAAGTAGCTCGATACGGCAATACATCGGGAATTCATTAGCCGCTGGTGGTGGAAGTCAGGCTCTACACAGACATCCTGAGCATCACGAACTGCGACAGTATGGTAATGCACCCTTGGCTATCAACTTTCATAGCCTCAGAATGGAAATAAACCTACCTTTTGGTGTGTTTGTAATGCCCTTCCACTCTACGTCTTGCCTCCCACAGGAAGTGGGGCCGGACCGTCTTGGTCGGTATTCTACGGTAACATGAGGGAGCTAAGTAATCCATACCCATAATGGCGTATCTCAGCATTTCTAACTACCAAATCTCTTGTGGTTGTGGTTAGATACCTTTCACATGCACCTCATTAAACCCTTCGGCTATAATAGAGTGTAGATGGATGTGATCTTGAAAATGGTTGTCGAAGCAGTCCCAGGCTGTGAACTTTCGAGCCCTTATTAGGGTAGCAGGAAAGAGTAGATCCGGATCGATTAATACATAAGCGGGGGTTAGAGCAAATAGTCATCATACCTGTCACAACATGCGGAGACACCTCTGAATCCTATCTCCACAGTAGCAGGCAATGCATGAGTGCGGCAGGCCGCACTGACCAGAGGCCACGATACGCACCTCGATGCGCCAAGGCTCTTGGAGCTACGCGGCCCTGCGTGCCACCGATCTGTCTATCCCGGTCACCCTTACCCCTGGCTAGATTATCTCTCCGCCCGAGCTCCACAGCCACGCCATACGCACCACATGGAGCTATATCTGCAAGCTCAGTGGCGTCATTGCGAATAGGGCAAAGTGGTGAATTGTATACGCTCTGTTCTTTCTCCTTTGCTAGTGAATCTCTTTTGTTGAGAACTCCCATGGGACCATTCCCTCGTAGTGAATCTACCCCATTCTTTGTTGTGATGGAGGCGAGATCCAGGTGGCCTATCTAACAACTGTGGCCTAGGCCTCTCAGAATCTCCCCTGTAACTCATCAGGCTTTGTCCCGCCCGTACTTGTTTCGACTTGTTAAATGCCACTATCTATTGTATTTAATCGATGCCCTCAATAGTACGAGCAAAATCTGTACTCGAGCAATATCCATATCATCCCTAGTAGCTGTCATACGAGGCCTCAATATACAAGTTGACCCATGGCTAAACGATTAATACTCTGTGGATGGCATGGTATCCACAAAGGCGCATATCGGGCCAAAGAATCAAACCACAGGGCATATTCTCGGGTACTCACCGACCCTTTGCTCAGGTGTAAAAGCTAGTCCATCCGGGCCTTCCGGATCTCGTGGTAGATAACGATCCGGGAAGGCCTTTGAAAAATTGGACAGTCGAGGAGGGAAACATCTCTCCCTCAGGGCCTTTCCCGACTCTCATACCACAAGAAAGCAATATCCTGCCCAGTCGGAATACCTGTCGGCCGACTCTGTAGATGTAACATGCATTACCCGAAAAATCCTGCATACGATCCAAATGAGGGTCATGGTTCGTCGTCGTGCTTGTGGGGGACCTAGTGCCAAGAATTCTCGGACCTCGAACTACCAAGCCCACTGATAACTCTGAGTGTAGGTGGTATTCGAGCGGCGCGAGTATCCATAATTTGCGTAACATAACTATGGAAATCTAACCTCTGGGTGAGATGGTGTAGGTATAGGAACTTTCGAAGGGTGGTGTCGTCCCCGAGCGGCTCTGATGTGAGGGAGGCTAGAGAAGATCGGGACGATGCCTCCCATATCGCCCTGAGATCAGGGCTAATTCTAATCGAGGCGGAGGCACCTGTTTGGTGCCCTCTCACCTTTCTATATCCAATCTCCTTCCTGTCGTAGGATGTCAGTCGACATTTTATCTCAATAAACAAAGAGTATGACAAGCTCGGGGACTCGGCCTATATTGTCTGCTCTATAGCACGGCCCAGATAAGAAGAAAGAGTAACCATCCTATTATGCCTTTCGGCATTACGCCTATAGTATGTGGTGCACAACACATCCATAGACAAGACTCTACTTAGCACGACTTGTAGACTCCATAGAATCGGCTTGCAGCGATACCAAGTTTGTCACGCCCAGCCCAGGAGGCATGGCGGCACACAGTGCCCACTGCTAGGACACAGGCTGGCACTCTTGAGCCTAAGCACTTCTAGTGCCGGCGGCTCTGTGCAGTTTATAAGAAACAACGCCGGGCTGTATAACGAGTACGTAAATATGGCCTCCGGTAGTGTGAGCCTATAGCCACTGTAGGAATATAATAGCTACGAGAACAGCGGGTATAAGGGAACCTGTGCGGGTCGACCAGGCCACCATGCGACTAGTTATCACTAAAAAGTAGAATCAAGTGCTAAGGCGATCTATGACCGAGCAAGGTCACCAGCGACAGCGAACAAGGCCCCACACGGCCATCATGCAAACTAAAAACATACACAAGGCCCCACACAACCGGTATAACTGACCACAGGGAGATACATCTGAACAATCTACAAGCCTTTAAGAATAATAAGATGAGTCGGGGCAGAGCCCCGGTCTACCCATCTTTGTACAAATAAAAAAGGGAGTAAACCTTTAGATGTCAAGTTCCGGATGACGAGGCCCAGGCTATTATCTTTGCATTTGGAACTACGAGGATCTGCTCCTCGTCTATAGTACCTGCGGTAGAAGTATCGAGCGCCCAAGAAATGGGCGTCGGTACCACTGCATCCCGAGTATGCAAATAGCTGAAAATAGCTGAAAAAAGCAAATAATAATCTTGATAGATACTAAAGTAGTAGGAGGCAGTGAGATCGGCGAAAGAGGCGTAGCTTTGCGAGAGAGAGTAAGAGTCATACACGATAAGCATGGCGGTCTACTTTCTATCTATTAATAACTAACACAACATAGCATATAAGAGCCTTACCAACCCCCATCCTTACCAACCCCCATAAGCCGTAAGGTACCAACCAGCACACAATCTATATACCCCTACCCAGGTCATACCATCCACCTAGTAACTATGAGCATCCTGCCGGCCCCATGGGTATGCAACTTGGGCTCGCTGGGCCCCTGACTATAGCTATATCTGAGTCCGGAGGACTCCTGAAATCTGAAATCTGAAATCTGAAATCTGCACTATGGGCGCAAGTGCTAGACAGGAGGTGTGGTATAGTTCTGATCATCCTGCTATGGGGAATCTTCATCCGCTGGCGGACGACATGCCACTCCGTAGAGCGACGTATCCTCATCCTCTGGCGCGCGAGTCGACACAGCTATTAACCCTAGGGCGGTTAAGGAAGCTCTAAGGGTGCCCAACACAGAACAATCATGTCTCCACAGATAGCAATAAGCACATGTAATATATATACTGGATCTGATAATAATATTTCTGGGACTTATACTATTTTACTGAATTTCATGTTGAACACTGTATTATATTTCTAACATGCTTACTAAATTTTATACTGAACATAATATATGACTTCTCAAACATTCTACTGAAATTCGTACTATTTTTCTATACTAGAACTACTAGCTTTCTGAAAGAAACTGGCTTTACATACCTTAACTGCCGACTTTCTGATTAACTAGCGTAGCTCGGCTAGTATTCTGCTATTTCTCCCAACTGTATTCATATTAACGAAAGAATAAAATTAATTCTACTATTATTTTTGAAAGAAACCATATTATTGCTATACCTACTGCCTATTCTGTGACTTATCAAAGAACGGCCGAAAACTCGCTATTTCTCGGGGGTCTAGAAGGGAGAAATACTCACTTTAATGTTGGGAGTATATATAACACTAGTTTGGAGCAATTCCACTTACCTTAGCTCGGCGTGACGAAGATTTTCCGGCCGAATTTCGCGAAACTAACACCACAGGAATGCTCCCGGCAACTTTATATTTCGCTACCCGAAGTTAATTCGAGTTTGGACTGCGTTTGACAGCGTAATCAGAAGGAAATTTATATTAAACCCTCGTTCTCCTCTGTTTCTGGTGTTGAGTTTAAGAAAATGAATTGAAAATGCAAGGTAAGGCCTTTATATACTTGGAGCCTTTAAGTTTCATTTGTCGAATGCGATTTATAAGTCGCATTTGTCGAATGCGATTTATAAGTAGCATTTGCCTTGCGACGCTCCAACTTGGCGCTTGTTCGGTCTCTCCCCGGGACCATTTCTCGCACATATGACATTCTAAAACTCTTAACCAACATGTGAATAGGCCAACTAAGTGTCAAGAACTTACGGGGTGTAACAAGGCAAGTTCTATACTAACAAGGGACAATACAAATATCATCTAAACCTCACTTAAAATAATGAACATGATCCACTCTATAAAGTTCATACATGACTCTCAAGCTAACACAATAGGGCACAATCAAGAAGTATACTTTCAAGCATGGGAGGAAATCATAAAAATCAAAATCAAGCCTCAAACATCAAAAGAAGATCAAAAAAATTCTATAGGCATCTAAAGAAGGTATACAATACTGTCATGACCCAAGTCTACACCCTAGAAGCGACATGGTACTTGGGATCACAAGCGACCACAAGCTAACCCATGGCATAGCATACTACTGATACTTTGAATACAATATGAAATCTATAAGCAGAAGCTTCATAAGGCATAAATGAACAAAATGCTTTTAAGTGAAACAAGAAATTTGATAACATACCAAAACTTATGCAACTGCTAAAAAACAACTGAATTACTAACTCTATTAGAAAGCCATCTAATAACTGATGAGTTGTTGGGAAAGGCCCCCAGCTAACTCTAAGGTCTGAACTAAAATATCAAAATACAATAAAATTGGAAATGAAACTCCTGCCCTCGGCAAATGAGTACTCATCACAGAACTTGCTGATTTTCACTGGAGAAGGACTACTGATGATGCTGAGACTGAGAACCGGCCTGTATTATAATATGATACAACATAAAGAGTACGCATCAGTACCTTGAATGTACAGTAAGTGAGATATGAAGTAAATATAAGTATACTGAAAATCTGTAAGCTGAACTGATAGAACATGCAGTGACCATAACTAGAATCATAAATACTGAAAGTATCTGAAAAACTGATAATATTGTAAGTACTAATAACTATTTGAAGTTCATTTAGCAGATCCTGAAAGCTAAAAGACTAGAATGAACTGAGGACTATGACTGTACTAGACTAAGTTATTTTGTGCTATACTATAGGAGAGACTATAACCGACATGTAACCACGTGAGCTAGATGTAGAGTCCAGTTATATTTCCCATAGGAGAAGGCCCACTATACCTTGCTAGAGCATGGTAGCTGAGTTGGGTTATCACTATCTGATGCCCATTCAAGCTAATATCCTACGGTGGCAACGTAGTTCTAGGAACCTGGGTGTGCTGAACCCAAGCTTCGCTCGGTACTGACTCCTACTCCCGCTGGAAATTCTAATTAAGTCTAACTAGGCTGATAGCTCGAAACTGATGTCCTATGACGTAAGTTAGAACTACTTGTCTGAAAGTGATCTGAGAGTCTAAGGATATGAAAGAAACTATGTTCTAAGACTCGTCAGAGCTACTTTATCTGAAAGTATCATAACGGACTAACGAACAACTGACAAACTGATAATTAGTACTACTAAGATCACTGAGTTCCTTAAGACTAAAAGTAGTCAAACTGATCAGCTGATATTTCCGTAGAACACTGAGTATACAGAGTGTTGGTTGAAACTTTGAGACTGGGTAAATAAAAGAATAACTTCTAACCATGTATTTGTACTAACATTGGTAATTCAAAAGGAACTATTCTATCAAGAAATATTCATGTTTGAATCCTCAATTATGCAAGTCCCATACAAATCACATCTAAAAATTAGGGATAAAGTACATACTTTATGAAATGAGATACCAAGCATGGATTACAACTGATAATAATCTTGGAAAACATTAGGAGTTAAACAAAGAGGAACATTATAATCTGTCTGAAGGACAACCCTAGTTTAGACTGTCTATAGGGCTGGATGTTATAGAATTTATGTAAGAATTTTGGGACATGAGGGTGAAAGAAATTCTCTTGTTGGAATCTGACATACTTGGAGTAGAAATTTCCTTGAGAAACGCCTGGAAATCTTTAGAAGGATAGCTGCCCTAGCCATTTCCTTGAGAAAGCTTTCTGGAACTTCTACATATTGAGTCTTGAAGATTGAGAGAAAAATGAGAGGGATAGTCGATCAACCCTTTAATTCCCCTCTAAACGCACTCAAAATGACATAGTTTAGGCATTAAAATAATAAGGTTTTACAAAAATGCCCCTGGAAACTGCTTTAAAATTTTTTCTCGACAGGTGGTACGACTCATCTTATGAGTCGTTCCAGGATCCTATGATCCGTACCTTCACCCGTGGTTAGAGACCTTGCTCAAAACCATCCTATAGAGTTTTCCACAGAAGCGTCCTACGATCCATACCAAGATCCTACGGGTCATACTATGATCCGTAACTTCCCCTGACCATTTCTCTGATTCAACTCGCGATTAGATTGTACGACCCGTATCGACATTCCATGAGTCATACCATGGCTCGTGGTTGCCCAAAAGTTCCCTGAGCATTTCTCTGAATTTTTCCACAGCTGGTTAGTACGATCCATACCATAGTGGTATGAGTTGTAACATGTAATCATGGTTCCTCTCAGTCACACTTACTGATTTCCTTGATCCCCCTATTACGAGTCCAGGTACGACTCGACCTCGATTCTATGAGTCTTCGTAGTGAGGCCATTTTTCCAATTTTTTGCATGATCAAGTTTTAAATCCAAAGGCTAGTCTCGGGGATTTTCGAGGTGTTACAAATACACATGCTCAACCCTAAACTCCAATATAAAACATGTCACATAGGTCATGATATTAGTTAGAGTTCTTCCTTTTCATTACTTCCTCGTTCATCCTAAAGACTAATTCCCTTAAGAAAGTTGTCACGCTATCTATCATCCAAAAAAGTCCAACCTAAATAAAATAAAATGTACCTTAATATATTTTTTTATTTTCTTCCTGCCTAGCTCAAGAGAAATTAGCACTCTTCGAAAAGAACCATGATATAAAGAAAATCCATAAGTAAGCCAAAAAGCAAAATTGAAATTATACATTTACAATTACTCAAGTTTTGATCATTTAATAATATAACAAAATCAAGTCTATAGATTAAATATTTCAGTTGAGTGTAGGCCAACAATCAAGTTTTGATCATTTAATAGTATAACATTTGAGAAGGTGCACTGCCCTTAGTTTCACAATGTTAGAAAAAAACAACAAAGAAAGAGGGGAAAATAATTTAAAGAAAAAAAGTGGCTATTAGAAACTCCCTCATGGTGACTCTGACTGAAGGATGACCAGTCTTACACTTCAATCCTGGGTGCTGTAGGATTTTAATGTGACACTAGATGCGTGAATTGCCCCAATAAGTTCACCCTTCCCAGTAGGAGGGTATCTAGTAGTAACCCCTGATGTAAGAGTGCCATCAATAGAACTCAACTCACTTTCCTCCAACTCTGCAGGATCCACTGAATGCCAACCTTTCTTGTTGTATTAGCTCCCTAAGGATAGGGATAATGTTCTCGAACTGTTCCTGCGTCCACTGGTCTCTGGCCTTTTGGTTCTTCCTGAAATGCATTATCTATAGCCTCAAGTTCTATATGCAACTGCTAATCATTCTCCATGGTAGTGATACACTAGGCATGCCTTTTTTCTCAATGATTTAATTTGCTGGATCATGGAAAACACCAATATCATGTGGTACCTCCTCAGGCTCCCCTATTAACTCATTATTTATCTCAGCCAACTTATATTTTTCCAGTAATGCACTTAGTGTGTGCACATAAATATAGCAACCGCTGCATGTTCTTTTGGGTCCTTTCCATATGACTCTAGATTATCTCTCAAATGTTCACAAGTATACCTGTCATCAAAGAATAGATTAGGAATACGAGCTCCAAAATTTCCTCAGTCTTATGTGTTACTAGAATCAATCTACTATAGACCTAGTTCAACCAGGTCCGCAATTCCCTGGTCATATGCATCTTTTCTAATGCTTTTCTCTTAGTTCATTGTGTCCTCTCTAAACCATCACATAAGACCTCAAGTATATGAGGTAAATATGGATGTTGCTCCCATCTCCAATTCTGTCATAGGCTGGTTTATATGATAATAGTTGTTGATTGCTACGTCTGAGATATCTAGCTACTTTCCTCGAACCCAAAACAATATCATTTCCTTTGTTTGGGTCCTAGTTGGCATACAATCACGTACAAGAGTGAAATTAGCCTTTCCTTTTGGACCTTGTGCAAAGGGTGACAATCCTCACTCCTCTATCTTAGTAAGTATCTCTGGGCAACTATTCTTAGTAGCTTCTACATTCAGTTTCTTCTCAAATAAGAGTTTCTTGACTTGTTTTCCCATGATCGGGTGCCATACCCCCTATGCCTACTCGCTCACAATTTTTATTGGCACGTAGTTTCTTCAACATGAGCACTTTGTTCCCCGATACCCTTGGATGGTGGAATAGGCCTGTCATCATCATTGAATGAGTCAATACCAGATTTAGACTCTACTCTCTTCTTGGATTTTCCTTCGCCTATCATCTTTGTCACCTTTCGCTTCTTAGCCAGAGGTGGCTTTAAAGCTCCTTCTCTAATTTGCAACAGTTTCTCACGCGACCTAGATGGATGCCTCTATTGTGATTTGATTGGTGCTTGTATGGATTGCATACTCGTTGGTTTGGTGGATTTAGTATCTATCTCTATAGGATTTTTTCTCCTAGCTTGATCATTCTTCTTCTTTGTTCGAATTTCTATTGCATTGATATCAACACTAACGGTTTCCTTAGTAGGGGCGTACCATATCCGCTTCCATAAATGTGTGTTGGCTGGTTTGACGTTTCCATAATACCTAAAAGGTCAAAGAATCATATTAGCTCAGGTTCCTTCAAAAGGTGTAGTGATGTACAACGCATCCCACACTTATCTCATGAGTGTAAGTGTGTAAATTGAGGTTCATTCGACCATTACAACATATTCTAAGAGACCCACAAAAAAATATATAGTCATTCAATAAAATTGAGCACAAGGTAGGATTAGGTGATGCACGAGGCATGCCAAGTTGGTGATGGGGTGACACTCATCAAAACAAAATAAAATGTAGCTAGACGACACCCAAACGACTACCCCACCCTTAAGGGATTGCTCAACTTGCCATTTAAATTTTGGTTTGCTACTCAAACTCCATAAAACCATTTAAAATATTTGTTCAAGAAATTCATCAAACCTGTTGTTTTTCCTTGGATGTTTTAGCACTTTGTGTTCATTGTTTGGCCTTCCAAAATAATCACATAATAGCAGGAATATAGTCTGCTACCACAAGCAACTAGTTACTGATCAAACCAACCCTATCCTTATCCAAATTTTCCTCAAATATCAATCATAAGTGACTTCCCAAGTTGATACTAATGGAAGAGTTCTACTGCCTTGGGGTTCGGGGATTTGAGGATAGAGAGAGGCGTACAACTGGGCCAGAAAAACACAAGAGAGGAAAAGAAGAGAGAAGGATATTACCCGAGTGCTGCAATACAACCATGGAGTAATAGTAGGGCTGCATGTCAGGAAGAAGGAGAAAGAGAGATAAGAGACTAGGGCCAAAGTATTGTGTATCATTTTTTTACTCCAGTTATTTTATTTTTAAGTTATTTACCTGGGTTGGGTGTTAGATATCCGCACGATGCAAGGATAGTGGATGAGGCTAGAGAGAAATAAAAAATATTTCTCGCCCTGGGGTTCGTGATGGATTCGGTTCACTGTTTAACTTTTTACTTTATCCTAGCCTTGTATCATCTGAATCCTCTTGACTCAAGGGCAGTAGCAAGTTAAAAAAAACTAGATTTTTCACGCTTGGGCTCACGATGCCTATAAGTCCATTGTTTGGCTTTTATTTTCTATTACTTTGGCTCGTCTATTTCATGAAGCAAGGATTGGAGATGAGACAAGAAAACATAGTTTTCCTTAGCTCATTGTAGCTTGGCAAACTCCTTGCAAAGTAAGACAAGGAAAACGAGCCAAGGTTAAAGCTAGTTTCCTAAGTTTGTTTAACTTTTCACCCATTCATATTCCTTAATATCCCAAACTCCTTTTCATAGTAAATATCCCTTGAACAACTCTAAAATACATCAATTAACACAACAAAATTAGTAAAAATAAATTGAGAAATCATGAAAATAATAAAGAAAAATGGGTGCCTCTCATTAAGCACTTTATTTATCATCGTAGCACGATTCTTTTTGTACTTTTCTCTCTTTTTTAATTATATATTTTTATATCACGACACGACGCTAATCTCCCTTTTTCTTAAGGGTCACTCAAATGAATTATTGAAACAAATCATTCCGCATTTGTCATACCAAGATAGTGCTTTAATTTCTAATCATTCAATCGAATTTATTGGTTCCATATTGGGATTCAGTTTCAATCATACTATGTGGAGATACTTATACAACTTGAAACGAGCATGAGCACCTCATTTTCAGGTTACCCGGGAATAAGCTTAATCTTGAGTTATACAACAACAGTTTGTCACTAGGATTGAAACTTCTCTAGAGGATGTTCTTTTCATGCATCATTTTCATTATTTCCTTGTATAACCTAGCATTCTGAAAAGCATAATAGTGGAACTGATCGAGCTCATGCAACTCTGTTGGTCTTTGTGTGCCTGCTGCCTCTGAATCTAAATTTAGTTGTCTCATTGCCCATAAGGCCTTATATTGAAGCTCCACAGGTAGATGACATACCTTACAAAGCACCAACATATATGGATACATGCCAATTGGAGTTTTAAACGCGGTGCGGTAGGCCTAGTGTGCATCATCTAACTTTCTTACACAATCTGTTCAAGTGGAATTCACCATTATGGTTAGAATACTCTTTATTTCTCTATTTGAGACTTCTACCTGTCTGCTTGTTTGTGGACGATATAGTGTGGTAACCTAGGGAGAACACCATACTTTTGCAACAACTTGGCGAATGCTCTATTGTAGAAATAGGTGCCACTATCATTGATTATGGCTCATGGAGTGTAGAAGTAGGTGAATATGTTCTTCTTTAGGAATTCAATGACTCCCTTTGCATCATTCACTGGGTGAGAATTTGCTTCCACAAACTTAGGTACATAGTCAACCATGACTAATACATATTTATTGCCATAAGAGCTGATGAATGGCCTTATGAAATCGATCCCCTATAAGCCAAACATTTCCAACTCTTGGATGAAATTCATTGGCATCTCATGACAACGAGATATGTTGCTAGTCCTTTTGCAGTCATCATACCTCCTAGCCCATACGTTTGCATCCTTCAACAGATACGCCCAATAGAACCCTAACTCTAACACCTTGGAAACTATTCTAATTCCTCCAAAATTACTATCGTATGGCGATGCATGAAAGCATGTAAAATAAAATCTTGATCTTTTCTAGGATGCACCTCTGGATTATGTTATCCATACAAATTTTAAATAGAAAGGGTTCATCCCAAAAACAATAAAGATAATCACAATAAAAGATTTTCCTTTGGAAAAATGGAAGTTCATAAGGTCCAATACCACTTACCAGGGAGTTTGCAATGTCTGTATACCATGGTAGTTCCTCATGTGATGCTGTGAGCAATTGTTCATCTAGTAAGGTTTTTAGAATATTTTCTAACTCAATCTTCTTTCCAGCTCCTTTAGCCTTGATACATGATCAGTCATTTGATTTTTTGTGCCCTTCTTATCTTTTATTTCAAGGCCAAACTCTTGTAGTAGTAATACCTATCGGACCAGTCTTCATTTGGACTCTTTTTCTCTATCAGGTACTTGATTGCTGCATGATCAGTGTAGACAATGACTGTTGCATTCAATTGTGCGCTCAAGAGTGTGCCATTGACAAGTAATATAGGAGGTTAGTCCTAGTATCAATCCTGGAGGGACTTGTCAAAGAGATTAAGAAATTTGAGTTAGATCTAGACGGGGAAAAAAATTCTGGGAAAAAGTTTGTGCTACCAAAAATTTAAATTGAAAACTAGTAGAATGTAAACTAACATAACAAATTATATTTATTCAAATTAGATGGAAAAAAGATCCAGGGTTATGGTTGATTGACAATCAAGTTGAGTTCTCAAATTGTACACTTAATTTATTTTCATGAGTTACTAGTTGCAGATTTATATCTCTTTCTGAGATTTTGTCTGAAGTCTCGAAGACTACTCGACTATTCCTAACGTTCATATTCCAATGATTGTTGGTCAATAGTGAAATGCATGTGAAAAATTATCTGTATCAACTAAGCAAGCCTAACAGGTATATTCCTACCCACGTTAGCGAATAACTCCTCCTTCCCAACAGAGTTCGTGAACAAGCCCTATTTTTTATTACGCTAGCAGCCGTCTTCTGATTTCAATCTACGAGCCACAGTTAGTATTTGATAATTTACTAGAAAATTAAATAACTAAGACCAAAATAAGTATGAAACTCAATAGATAGAAAACCCTGGAATAAATGTACAACTTTCACGCATCAATCATCATGTCTAAACCATAACCCTAGAGATAAAATATTTAGCCACTCATAACTTGGTTACAAGGCAATGAATTCGTCAATGTCTATTGTTTCAAAGACAAACGAATATTACAAAAGAATGAAAACCTAGGTAAAGTTTCTTGAGTTTTCCTCTACTCTGTTCCGAACTTGAATGTCCAACTCCTCCAAAACTTTGTGTTTTGAAGTACATATAAAATTTCTAAAATAACTCTAGATGAATACCTTTCATTAAATGAATGGACCAAATTGGGCTTAAATTTGTACTGCCGCACCGTTCCTTGCTATACAAGTCACGGAATGAGTTGCTATGCGGTAGCCTTAATTAATAGGCCTTGTTTAAGGAATACAAGCATCTCTTTGTGCACTGTCGTGGTGTTGGGAGCTATGCCTGGCACGACATGGTAGTTCCTTAGATCCTTGACTCGATTTTTCATACACTTGCCTCCTGCACTTGGTTTCACACCTTGTATGAACATCAGGTTAGCTTAAGTAGCTTCAACTCAGATTTTAAAGCTTTCTTTTTTCATTTTTAGCTCAAAACTCTTTATTTTTGTCTTGTATATCAAAAATAACAAAGGTAAGCATAACACCTATTTTTAGAATTCAACGTACAACTAAACAACCAAATGTAAGACGAAATGATGGCTAAATGTATAACATTTTAGCCTTACATCAACACCCCACACTTAAGACCTTAATCATCCTCGAACAAGATTTTATGACTCAATGCTTAGCCCCTGATTTAGCCTTTCCAATATTCAACTCAAACAGGTCTACTCAAACTAAATATGCAATCAACAAACAATAAGTCTTCTTAATCATGCAATCATGTGAGACATTTTCAAATGATCTTTCTCAAAATAACCTAGCCTCAACAACTAACTCAATCTTATTTAAAGAATTTACACTTAATCTTATGCCACAAACCCACAAACTCACATAATCCATATGTTCTATATAAATAATGTGTGTCCTCACAGAAATAAATAGTCCATACACTCAACTCAACAAGTCAATTGTATTTTATGGACTTAGCAACAAAGCATACTCTCGCACTCACAAGGAAGAATAAAATGCATGCATGAAGTACTATAAACTTACCCATTATGTACATCTTCATTAATTTAAGTGTGCTAGACTAAAATCAAATTGGACTTTAATGGATCATAATGATGGCTAGGGAACGAGTAGAATAACTTTGTGATAGAGACTTACACTTCCCTAAGAACTTTTCACTTTCATATATAACACCCATTATTTTCTCACATTAGCTTTTTATCTCTCTGCTCTTTGCTTATAATGAAAAATAGTTTTCATCATAACAAGAATGCTCTAATCATTTTTATTCTTATTTTTCTCTCTTTTTATTTTCTTGTCACATTCTTTTAATAAGGGCCTTTTCATCTTAAGCGAGTCTCACTAATCACCATATAGACTTGACATTCTTTTTCGTCTGATTTAACAATTTCAACACATTTTATGCTATGACATTTAAGGAAGTAGGGTGCAAAAATGAGGTATTCAACAAAAAGAATTATGGTACTAATATGGCTATCAAATGAAAACCTAAAGGCTCAAAAGGGCTAACTAGTGGTAGTGATATCTAAATAGACTAAATTTTCACAAGACAAATTAAAGAAAACCTATTATCATTTTTTAGACCAAGCAACACTTTTATTTCACTTTAACAACATACGAGACAAGTTCTATACTAACATGTAAAACATGGAATATGTGAAAGAGTTCCTTACCTCACATGGCGCACAATCAACATGGACGACTTCATGCAGATAACTTAGTTTCATGATAATATAATTAATTCCAAAAAAAAGCTAATGCTATTAACACGAGTTAAGAAGGTGAGACTAGGCATTTTGAAAGACAAATGATCATTATTATTTTATCATGCATATTTGCGTACACTTCAAGACTTGTGTAAATCCATTAATTAAGCACATTAGTTGAGCACCTAATATTCAAGCTGATTTTTAGATTCAAATTCTCCTACCTATGTGACTAATTTTTCCTCTAGACAGTTCTCATCAATCTATCATCGGGAAAATCCTTTACCATGATGAGAATTATTTATAAAATTTAAAAGATTTACCTAGATCAAATGGATCTTCTTCAAAAAATAATTGCGATCTAAAGACAAATTAGGAGTTTGAATTAGCTATGCCACAAAAATTAAAATAAGGAAAAGAAAAATAGCTAAACCAAATAAAATTGAAAATTAGACTAGCATTCTCACTCAAGACCAAGTGTTCAAAAAAAGAGTAAAATTATATTAGTACAATAACACACCTTCAACCAACACTTAATTTTCTACAGTGTCCTCACTGCAGAATTTAAATAAAATAAAACATAAGAGGCAAGGAACTTCTCTAGAGGCTCTGGGCCTCGTCATCTCCCTCTGTGTTCATATCTTCCTCTGGTGGAAATTGGGGCTCATCATCAATCCCCAGAAATTCGTGACTGAACATTTACAAAAATTCAAACTTGATTGCCAAAAACACTACCGCGTTACTAGCTATGGAGTGAGTTGCGTCGCGGCAGTGTATTTTGGTAGCATCTATGTATGTCTTTTTAAATTACATTGTCGCATTGTGACTGTGTAGTTTTTTCACCAGTTCTGCTTTTTGTCATTTGAACATCGTGTTAGTGTTTTGCCTTTATATTTCCATATTTTACCCTATACACCTATAAAACATCCCAAAATTGCCCGTTAGCCTAAACCTATTTTACAATATGCACAAGTATACATACAAATTTTGGGTCGCCTCTCGATCAACGCATGATTAGACGTCTTGTCATGACATAGGTCTCCTCAACTCAAAGGATTCTCCAACACTTACTCCTCCTTGTCGTAGGTTCATCTAACACAATCCTTCTACGCTTTTATTCCACCTTATCACCATTTTATTCATACTGATATTTCTTATCGATTGTGAGCCGCTTGGTATTGTGCTCCACTTAATATCTATCATGGATCACCTCTATGATCATGCATAAGTCTCTATAATGTGAGGGAGTGTATATGGATTTGTACATGTTGATGGTTGTCTCTTTATTTTCTATTTTCATTTTGAGCTTTTATGCTCTTACATCAATGATGGCTCCTTTATTGGCTGAAAATGGCCTCCCCAATATGAATGGTACCTTTTCATCTGCTTCAGAATCAAGGATTATGAAGTCATTTGAAATTATAAACTTTCTAATTAAAATTAGCATATCCTCAATGATGCCATCGAAAGTGACATGAGACCTTCAGCCAGCTACAAAGTGATGGTAGTAGGTCTTGGTTCACCTAACCCAAGTGTCTTGAACACAGATAGAGGCATCAAAATTTTACTTGCCCCCAAATCACAAAGAGCACGCACCACCTCAATTTCACTAATTTGTATGGGGAAGGTGAAACTCCATGGTGTTTATGCTTTTGAGAAAGCTTGCTCAACACCTTTGAACTACACTCTTCCGTAAGTGTGATCGTCTAAAACTCTATATGTTTTCGCTTGCAAGCAACCATATCCCAGATATACTTCGCATATTTGGACATCTCTTTCAAAGCATCCACCAGAGGGATGTTTTTATGGAGCTCTTTGAAAATATCCTGAAACTTTTTAAACCTAGCATTCTTCTTTCTTTTCTGCAATCTTTGCAGGAAAGTTGGTGGAGGCCTAGCAACTACCACTGTAGCTTAGCTTCAACTACCTTATCAGTGCTATGGTTTTCCTTTGACCTGTTAGCTCATTTTAATTTAGCATTTGATCCCTTGTTTTACTGTGGGGCTCCCTCTAACTCTTCTACTTCTTAGGGAAATTGTATTAACCGATTTCTTTAAGTTTTTATCAGTGTCATTGGGTAATGCACCTAACGGTCTAGCATATTGTGCAATGACTAACTTCCCTAGCTGATATTGCATATCGTTCAACGCTTTCTTAGTTTTGTTGTTGATTTTTTATTGCTGCTGCTGATAGGATATGAACTTATTTAGAGTTTCCTCTAAGAAATTATTCACTTACAATGCTGGTTGTCGTGGATTTTGATGAGGGTGATACAGGGTCTCTGAGAATTCTGATGACCATCCCAAGAGAAATTTTGGCGGTTTTTATAGTTCACGGGATAGTTGTTCCCCTGATAACCCTGACCATGATTCTGTCATCCCACATAAAAGACTGATTTGGGATTCAAGGGAGATCCCTAATAATTGTGAGTAATCCCACACATCTCAAAAAATAGGACCATCTACTGTACTTGGTGGACCTACTGCACTGATCCTGCATACTTTTGTGTCAAACACTGTCTCATCAATTACAGAGCTGACCAATGTCGGCTTTTATTGTCGAGACTCCATTAACTTCTAACTCTTTGGCGTGCTCTATGTAGCAAAGACTCTGTCAGTGTCGTGATAATCTTTGTTACCTACTGACATGAGATTGAGCAGGGAATCCAATTCATCATAGCTCTTGGATAATATTTGTCCTTGAGTTGTTGCATCTAACAGCGGTTTGGAGTCCAACCTTGTAACACTCCAAAGTTTTCTAAGACTAGATTTCGAAAGTTGAATAGGTTCAGCAGAAAATTCTGCATTTTTCTCTCAATACGACTGGTGGTAAGGGTCGTGGTCAGCTGGTATGGGTCGTAGAAAGACCCATGGTAAAGTTTAGAGGCTCATCCCCTAGACCACGAGTACACACCATGAGTCGTGGTTTAGTTGTATGACTCATGGTCACGAAGTCGTAGCATGCTATTAGGTTACAAAGTACTGGTCATACGAGTGATTGTACGACTTGTAGTAGGGAACTACGAGTTATGGTAGGCGTTTGTGTAAATAATTAGAGAGTTGGAGAAATTGGACTAGCTAGCTACGGGAGGAAACCAAGAGTCATAGGTTGGTAGTACAACTCGTGGTAAGGGTCGTATGACTAGCAGTAGGTATTTTTTCAGACGACTCATTAAAAGCATTTTCATAATTTTTGAGCTCATAACTTCCTAATGACGTTGTTTTAAGCCCTGAAGGGAGTGTTTTAAGAGGTTTTATCCTATTCTAAGTCATTAGACTCCCATGCATGCAAGATATTGAGACTTCCTTTCGAGATCAAGTTGGAATTCTCCCCAATTTCTTCCCCAATTCTCTTGGACTTTCAAGGCTAGTTTGAGAATCAGCTTACCCAGGTATGTAGAGCTATGAATGAGGGTTTTCTTCCACCCTCATGCCCAAGTTTCTCCTCAATTTCATGAATTCAAGTTCTTAGTCAAGTATATTAATTTCTAGGGGTTTAACTCAATTTTGTGAAATTCTCTATGATATGTTTATGGGTTTAATCCCCTCATAATCTAAAATATGTTTCAATTTTAATCGGCAAATTTTATACACAATTTGATTATAAATTCATGTTTTCTAGTTATTGAAAACTATTCCCTATTATTCAAGTTTATGAAAATTCAAGCTTATGATTCTTGATTTCAAGTATGATGAGATATCTAGTGTGCATGAATATTTATGAACTCTTCACTTATGAATCCATGATTTTAACTCACAAAGTCTATTTCAAGTATGCATGATGTTATGATTTGTGCAAGCCCATGCAAATAAATATGCTTATTATGATTTTAGCCAAGGCTAACAAGATTAGTTATGATATATTTTGGAGTCAAGACTCCCAATATTTAGATTCAATCTATGTTTTGAGATTATGATTATATGAGTAAGATATATGTTTTGGGAGTAGTGTCTAGCACCGAGTAGGCTAGGGGTTCCAAGGTTCCTCGACCTCATAAAGTACGCGCCAACATAGGTATATATATGCATTTGGACCTCTCAAGAGAGTGCTCCCCCGCCTGAGGGCACACCGTGATATCACACCTTATTTATTCTTTGCCTTGGCAAGGCATAGGGTGGCTCTCCTCCATATGGAAAATATGTGGGATCATCACGCACTCATACATGGTGGTTGTCGGTTATCACGAGTCTCCTGTTGTTCCTTATGATTTTAGATATTTATGTTTGTGACTTATGATTTTATATTTTGAAGAAGATTTGACCTAATGATCAGTTTATGAGTTTTACTTATGATTTCAGCTATGACAATTCATATGATTTCTATATTTAAATCTTGGCTCATTACGTTCAGTCATGTTAACCAGCTTATGATTATGTTTTTCTCAGCTACAGTTTAGCATACAGTCCTTACTCTTACGATCTATTCAAGTTATATGTATGATTTTAACTAAAGTTTTACTAAGCATGTTTTTACTTACCTTGCATATTCATTACATTCCAAGTACTGACCGCATACTCTATGCTATATCATTTCATGATATAGGTTCAGGTGATCTAGCTCAGTTTTTCCAATAGCTCACTCCCATCTCAGCATAGTTTAGCCTTGCCTTGGGTTAGTCCTCATCATCCGAGGATATTTATTACTTCAGTTTTGTTTCAGTCTTGGAGATAACTGGGGGGATTGTCCAAGCATCTCATCTGATAGTAAAGACTTTTCAGATATAGAATAGTATGTTCAGCTTTGAGATTTAGTGTTAATATGATATATGTTTATGTTATTCAGACTTCCTCTTAATCATGTTTAAGTTATTAGTTTTTGCTTTATCTTATGCTCTTGAGTTCCTATGCACATGCCATGGGTTGACTTGGAGCTATCCGTAGTTCTAGGTCCCATGTATCGATCCGAGGTCCCAGCTCGGGTTGTGATATACCTCAATCTCTCTGTAAAAGTATGTCCAACAATCTCCTTGGACTATCCATGATATGGGAAATCTCAAAGATAGACCTTGTACCTCTCCTATGCTTGAGGTAATAATTCTCCATCTTTTTGAGAGAACCCATGAATTTTCCTTCACAACTCATTGGTCCTCCTGGATGAGAAGAAACTATTAAGGAATCTAGGGTATCCCATGAAGTAATGGGTCCTACTAGCTTACTTTGTAATCACTCTTTTGACTCCCCAAGTAATGAGAAGGGGAAGACTGTCAGCTTCACATACTCATAAAATATATTATGATAGCAAAAGTTCTCACTCAACTCAACAATCAGGTGTATGTGTGGATCCTCATGTGGCTAGCCTAATACTAACACATGTTCAATACCATTCGTATCATTCCTTCCTTCATCTCAAAGTTTCTTATGATGGTTGGCTTCACAATATCCTTTGAAGCATTTTCTAGGATGGGCCAAGCAAAGTTTAACACATAATCCATTCTTTTGCATACCTCTCTGGCTGTACGACATTTAGATTGTCGGCCAGATCTCCTTTGTGAAAAGTTTTATCAATCTATGGATCAAAAGGAGTCAAGGGACTTTTTTGACTCCTAGTGTTTCTCATATGCTGGTGTAATATCCCAAAAGACCTAAGATCAAACCCAAGGGTTGAAACAGAGAAAAAAAAAGTTTTCTGCACCAGGTCACAGGAAGACTCGTCCAATGATCCATGGGGTGCACCACGAGTCATTGAGTGACTCCTGGGGAGGAGTTTGGACTGGGTTGAAAATTTTGTTTTTAAGGTGACACGGGTGTGACCACGAGTCGTGGTCAGCATCATGATTCATTGTGTGGGCCGTAGTCAAGAGTGATTGAAGGTGGAAGGAGTTTAGGCAGTGTTGATGACGACTTGGTCACCATGAGTCATGGTGTTCCTCATGTTGACTTCAGAAGGCAGATTTCCAGGGTAGGCAACAACTTGAGACCACGAGTCGTGGTCTAGGGCACGAGTCGTCCAGTCCTTCATTTGGACTGAAAGTGAGCAATTTCCTACGAATTTATTTAGGGATTTTTGTAATTCCTAATTTCTTAAGGCCTATACTACGTCCTTTTAAGCTAAGAATAGTGTGTTTTAAGAGGGGTAAGTTCATTCTAAGCCTATTCTCTTCCATGCATGCAAGTCTAGAAGCTCCTAAGGGTGATCAAGCTTAGATTCATCAAGTTCTTCCCCAAATTTCCATTGGGTTTTCAAGAGGGTTGTATAATCAGATTCTTCCAGGTATGTAGGGTTATCAATGGGTGTATTCATCCACACCCATGCCCCATCCCTCTTCAATTTCATGAAATTCTAGTTGATGAATCTATGGGGTTTTAACCCAACATGTTAATTCTCTACGTAACAATCATGGGTATGATTTAAGTATGTTTCTAATATTGAATTATGATTAATGGACATATTTTACAATGTTTATAATTATAAATTATGTTTTCAAGTTTTTATGTTGCCCATCCATGAAAGTACATGAAAGTTGAGATCTATGATAAATATATTCAAACATGATGAGATGTGTATGATGAAAGTATGATTTCGAATTACCCATGTCCATGTTTTCGAATGATCAAGTCTATGTCAAGTATGTTTAAGTATTAGTCAAGCCTAGATGATCACATATGTTTCATGATTTATATAAATGTCATGTTATTAGCTTACCATATGGATTTTGGAGTCTAGACTCCTACTATTTCAGCTTGTGGTTTGAGTCCAAGGCTCCTCATGATATGATTTCAAATTTATGCATGTATGTTATGAGTCAGCTTCGTCACTAGACGATGGTTCAGTTTCATTGAAAAACGAGGGAGAGCATATGCATATTTTTGGGATTACTGTATAGCACCGAGTAGGCTAAGGGTCATTCAACCCTATTCCTCAGACTACGTGCCAACATAGGTATGTTTAGATTCTTTCGGACCTCCCTTGTGAGCTTCCCCTACCCCAAGAGGCCTTTAGCTTGATATTGATATCGTGGTAGAATTCTTAGCCCTAACAAGGCTTTGGACGGCTCTGCCCACTTGAGTGTTAATAGTTGGGACCACATAAGCTCTATCATGGTAATGTCAGTTATATGAAGAGTCACCCATTGTTCCTTATACTTTTGTTATGCATGTTCATCAGTCATGATATTATATTTTCAGTAGGTTTGACCCAATGTTCAGTTTTACTTATAATTATCAATTTTCAGCTAGGGTCGTTTGATTCAGCTATGATATTCAGTTATGTTCATATCATGATTCAGAAAATAGAATGCATGCCTTACTCTATGAATCTTATCTTGATATGCTTTATGTTATGCGTGATCATTAATTTTACTTATTTAGCGGTTTTTACTTATCTTACATATACGGTACATTCCACGTACTGAACACATACTCTATGTTGTATTGTTTCATTATACAAACTCAGATATTCTGGATCAACCCCGCCAGTAGCCAAACTCTCAGTCTTAGCATCTTCCAGTCTCAGTTGGTGAGTCCTCATCTACGGAGGCCCCTTCATAAGTTGTTTTGGCTATTTTCATTTTCAGATCATATTGAGTTAGTTGGGGTCTTGTCCCATCAACTTGTTAGTAGTAGAGGCTTTTCATACATAGCATGTGTTCAATTTCAGCCTTGTGTTATGTATTCAGATGTTATGATATTATCAGATTTCCGCTTTATTATATATGTTAGACTTTCGCTTGACTATGTTGGATTTAGATGTCATGTTCATGCTATGGGTCGCCTTGGAGCCTCTCGGGGTTCTTTGTCCCGTGTCTCGATCTGAACCTATGATCGGGTTGTGACAGCCAGATATGTAGCCTGAAAAACACAAAAACAACAACTCACGGAAGACTGGATAGAAAATATTAACTTAAATTAGCAAATCAATTTTTTTAAAGTCTCCGGCAACAGTGCCAAAAATTTGTTGGCATGTAATGCATTATCACGACCCAAGTCTATACCCTGGATGAGACACAGTACTTGGAGTCACAAGTTACCCCAAGCCAACTCATGATCTATCATAACACTGGCAATCTGAGTAATCATAGTGGAAGCTTAAATAATAAAACCATTTAAGAGAGCTAAATGACAAAAAGTTTAAACATCTAAAAGAGAATCTGAATGTCTGAATCTATGTCTGAAATCCATCTACCCAAGATGAGTTGCTTGAACAAGCCCCCAGCTAACTTTAAAGTGTAACTGAATGAAAGAGACTGAGAAAGTAAATATCGTCCTCGAAAGATGAGGACTCACCACTGGTACTGCTAATATCACCTGAAGAAGATCTACTGACTGTGCTGAGGCTGAGAACCAGTGCCTGTATCATAATAAAATAAACCATAGAAGGTATACATCAGTACTTTAAATGTACTGAGTAAGTGGAAGAAAATATAACATAAAGAATAAATAACTGAACTGTAATGACATATAATGACCAACTGAAATACTGAAACTGAATAAACTAAAATATCATTGAAATGGTCAAAATGGCCCTATCTGATGGTCATAGACATGCGCTGAATATGAGATACTGATCTGAGCTAACTGTACTGAACTGAACTGAACTGAGTGATCACGGGCAAAAATAGCATGCCCGTGATACGCTTTATGACTTAAATTAGTCTTATTTATCTAAGTTATTTTATACATTTTCATGTGATTCTATATAAATGTGAAGACATGTGCTAACCAACATGATTAGCCTTTATTTTGTAGGTTTTGATGACTTTTGAGGAACTAATCCATGAGTTGGTGAAGTAGAGGCT
>JACEIK010003336.1:62301-170175 GCA_018107945.1 Datura stramonium | reverse complement strand
TTAGAAAAGACTTATGAGGAGCTTTATACTTTGTTAAATCGTATTTCACAGGGAAATCCAGAGTGGAATGCGGACTCTTCAAGAGGAGGAACAAGGAAAGAGGCAGGAGTCTTTGAGGTGGATGGTTTTACATCTATCACTGCACAGATAGCTGCGTTGCAAAATCAACTCAACACCTACTTCAGCAGTATGAGCATGAATTAAGCACAAGCCCCAGTCAATGTAGCGCAGCAGGTATGGTGTGAAGTATGTGGGAGTAATGAACACTCAGTTGAGTGTTGTGGTGCAAATCCAGATTCAGTAAACTTTGTTGGGAACGTCCAGAGGAATAATATCCAACAGTGGCAACAATTACAGCCCAAATTGGAGGAAACATTCGAATTTCTCTTGGGGTAGTAACAGCCATCAAGGGTAGAGTTCGAATCAGGGTGTGAAGAGAAATCAAGGGGGGCATCAGAATTATCAGTCTCAATACAGAGGAAACAATGCACCTCCTCCTCCACCCAACAGCATTGAGGAAATGTTCAAAACAATGATAGCTGACCAAGAACAAATGCAGGTTGATTATGTGAAATTAGTGGCAGACTTGAAAAATCAACAGTTAGCTACAAAGGCGTTGGAGTACCAGTTTGGACAACTAGCTGGAGCTCAAAACACCAGGCCCAGAGGAGGACTACCGAGTGACACTGACCCAAACACCTGACCCAACCAGTGTGTCAATGCATGGACTACAAGGAGTGGATTACAAATCAAGGAGGTTGAACCAGAAAGACCACCTCAGCAATCAGGAACAGTGGAAAAAGATGGGGAACATGATAATGAGAGGGGGAAGGAAAGGCAGCTGAAGGAAAGACCACCACCCCATTCTCTCAAAGAATATTAAAGAAGCAATAAGGAGTGAAGCTTGCTTTAAAAAGTTCATGGAGGTGCCGAAACAGGTACACATTAATTTACCTTTGGTTGATATTTTGCAGGGAGTGCCAAAATATGCAAAGTATATCAAGGACATCGTAGAAAACAAAAGTAGATTGACGGAGCATGCTACGGTGGCACATTCTAATTGTAGGGTGCACTTCCCTGACACAATAGGTTGCCAACAGCTCAAGGACCCCGAGCTTTACCATTCAGATCACAATTGGGCAAAGTATCGGTGCTCGCGGACTATGTGATTTGGGAGCGAGCATAAACTTGATGCCGACATCGGTGTTAAGAAGTTTGGGCTGGGCAGTCCTAGACCAACTGCTGATCTTGAAGTTAAAGTGCACGCTCTTTTGTCCGCACTAAATTGTATATTCGAGGACGTGCTCGCAAGTGGGCTCCTCATCTTCCCAGTAGATTTTATTATCTTGGATTTATCGATGTGAAGTCCCATTTATTTTGGGACATCCTTTCTTGGCAACCGGGAGAGCGCTGATTGATGTCACGCGGGCGATAAAGTGGAAGTGTTTGATGTGTATAAGGCCAAGAAGCCTGACCATCTATGAGGACCCCAGCAATCAATGTGCTAAACCAGAAGCAATTCTTCGATTGTTAATTCTCAAGATCCATTGGAGAGAGATTTGATGAGCTCCAATCATTTCGAAGATAGAGATACTTAGGAGATGGTGCAAATGTTTAACGAACCAAAATGGTATCTCAGGAAGCTAGACTTTCAGCCATTGATGAGGTCCCTGGAACCATTGCCAAAACCATCTATTGAGGAAGCACCAAAACTGAGCTGAAGACATTGCCCACATCTCGAATGTATTTTGGGGGAAGATGACACCTTGCCAAGCCATCATCTCCGCAGAACCGACGGAGTGCACAGTAAAAGGATGCATTGGTGGGTCTCAAGAGGAGGAAGAAAGCAATGGTGCTGGCAAATGTCAGAAATCTAAGGTATCAACTAAATTTTTTTGCACACACAAA
The DNA here is from genome assembly GCA_018107945.1 of Datura stramonium. Taxonomy (NCBI): domain Eukaryota; kingdom Viridiplantae; phylum Streptophyta; class Magnoliopsida; order Solanales; family Solanaceae; genus Datura; species Datura stramonium. The sequence continues at coordinate 168,267 of JACEIK010003336.1, read as the reverse complement.
ATTTTCATGGAGGAAGGAGCAAAGACAATCGTACAAACACCAAATGAGGTTGAACTTGATGAAGGATACGTGGTTAGGAAGGAAGTGATCAAGTGGCTTGATGCAGGTGTGGTCTATCCCATTTCAGATAAAGGAATGGAATATCCGTTCAGTGTGTCCTAAAGAAAGGAGGGATGACCTGGTCACTCAATGAGAAGAATGAGATGATCCCTACACGTTACGCCCGCCGTAGCCGCGAATTTTCATGGACTACAGAAAGCTCAATGAAGCCACAAGGAAAGATCACTATCCTATCCCGTTTATTGATCAGATATTGGACAGGTTGGAAGGTCAAGAATATTATTGTTTCCTTGATGGGTATCTGGCTATAACCAAACAGCCATAGCACCGAGGATATGAGAAGACTACTTTCACATGTCCTTACGACATATGCTTTCAGGCGGATGCCATTTGGTTTATGCAATGCACCCGCCACATTCCAAAGATGCATGATAGTGATCTTTCACGATATGGTGGAAGATTTCATCGAGGTATTTATGGATGATTTTTCTTGTTTTCTGTAATTTGTTTGCTACTTGTTTGCGTAATCTTGACAAAGGGTGCTAGCTCAATGTGTGAAGACTCCAACCTTGTACTCAACTCTGGGAGAAATGTCATTTCTTAGTCAAGGAGGATATCTTCCTTTGGCCATAAAGTTTCTTGCAAGGGGTTGGAAGCCGATCGTGCAAAGATCAGTAAAGTGATTGAAAAGCTACCACCACCAAGGTCAGTGAAGGGTGTTCGCAGCTTTCTGATACGGTGGTTCTACGGATTTGTTTCATCAAGAACTCTCACTAAAATTTCTAGACCAATATGCAGGTTGCTAGAAAAGAGGTGAAGTTCGAGCTCTTGATGAGGATTGTGTCAAAGCATTCGAGGAGTTGAAACAGATGTTGATAGAAGCACCTATTCTCATTTCCCCAGATTGGGAGTAACCAACTAATGTGTGATACAAGCGATGTGGCTGTAGTGGAGCTGTATTGGGGCAGCGGAGGAATAGAATTTTTCGATTCATCATTATGCAAGCAAAGCACTTGACGCAACCCAAGTCAATAATACAGTAACAGAAAAGGAGATGCTAGCAATTGTGTTCGGGATTTGACAAATTCAGTTCCTACTTGGTGGGTTCTAAAGTAGTGGTGTATACCGATCATGCAGCGATTCGGTATCTGTTTAACAAGAAGGATGCAAAGCTCAGGCTGATTAGATGGATCTTGTTGTTACAAGAGTTTGACCTAGATTCGGGATAGAAAGGGGAGCGAGAATCAAGTGGCAACATCACCTATCGCGACCGGAAAGCCTGCCAGCATGAAGGAAGGTGACAGCATCAAGAAGAGTTCCCAGAGCAGCTCCTGCACAAGGAAAGCTGAAATCCTTGGTATGCAGACATTATGAATTTGCTGGTGAGTGGAGTCTATCCACCAGAGGCTGCTCGCAAAGAAAGAAGTTGAGACATGATTGCAAGTATTACATTTGGGATGAGCCGTACTTGTTTAAGCAGGGACCGGATCAGGTGATGAGAAGATGCATTACGGAGAGCTAGATTGCAGAAGTATTGAGGAGTTGTCACTCATCATTGTATGGAGGGCACCATGGAGGAGCTTGACAATGCACAAGGTGCTACAGCCAGGTTTCTTTTGGCCTACACTGTTTAGAGACTCTATGGCATACGTAAAAATGTGTGATAGATGTCAAAGAATAGGCATAATTGGTAGAAGGTAGGAGATGCAACTGCAGCAGATATTAGAAGTGGAGATCTTTGATGTATGGGGAATAGGATTTCATGGGCTCGCTCCCACCGTCATTTGCACCGTTACATCTTGGTAGCCGTTGATTATGTATCAGAGTGGGTCGAAGCAACAGCTTGCCCCAGGAATGACAACAAGGTGGTAACAAAATTTGAGAAAAAGCATATTTTCACCAGGTTCGACAATTCCCGAGCCATTATCGTTGAATGAGGGCTCATTTTGTAATTGCAAGTTTCAAGAATTTGCTAGCTGGGCATGGGGTGCGCCACAAGGTAGTAAATGAACATCATCCCCAAACTAGTGGCAAGTGGGAGGTGTCGAATAGAGAAATCAAGCATATTCCACAGAATACTTTGAATGCACAACGAATTGATTGGTCGCCAAAGCTCGACGATGCGTTGTGGGCTTATAGAACTGCGTACAAGACACCCATTGGGACTCCTCCGTACAGATTGGTCTATGGAAAGGCGTGTCATCCGCCTGTGGAGCTAGAACATCGAGCTTTTGGGTCGCGGGAGAAAATTGAACATGGATCCTGAGGTAGTCAAGCGTAAGAGGCCGATGCAACTCGAACTTGATGAGTTTCGTTGGCATGCTTATGAAAAGCAAATGCTACAAATGAGAAAACAAAGAGGTGTCACGATAGGCATATGGTGCATCGGATCTTTGAGCCGGGGAAGAAAGTATTGCTTTTTAATTCAAGATTGAAGCTTTTCTAGGCAAATTGCGGTCCAAATTGTTAGGGTCGCTTGAGGTGGTGAGAATGACCCCACACAAAGGAGCTGTGGCAAGAACATAGAAGGGTCAAGTTTTTTAGTAAATGGGAAAAGATGCGACATGGGGTGAGGACGCTATTCGAGAAGACGTCCATCACCCTAGAGGATGAGTGAGCATGAATGACGCGAGCCACGACGGTAATCGTGCGCCGCACGGGAGGCAACCCGTGAATTTGTTGTAATAGATGAGTGAACCACTAAAAAAAAAAAAAAAAAGAAAAAAAGAGAAAAAGAAAAAAATTGCATTGAAACCTATGAATTTCTAACCAATTTCTTGTGGTGAAATGATTTTCAGTGTAACGGAGGGCAAAATGCAAAGAAGTGCAAAGTAAAATCGAGGTGAGAAAATAAAATTGGCACAATATGCTGAGCCTGTGGGTGATGGCTCTGTGTCATGGAGGAGGTGCTCTGCATTACCCTCCGTGACACGTTGAAGCTTATTCCGAATTTTTTAAAAATCCAGAACACTGGCGCGATGGCTCCGCCCACGTTGCACTCCGTGACACCGCTGAGTGTTAATTTTGCGCTCGGGTAACCCGCAAAGTGAAAATAACCTTAAAACCCCAATTTTCCTCATTTCCTTCCTATTTTCCATTCCTCTGTGACCAACACCCCAAATCCCCTTCTACTCCAATGTGACACGGACCTAAGGATCGAATTCCTTCAAGTTTTCTTCAATTTCATCAAATTAAAGGTATGTTCTTGAACTCTACCTCATTTTTGCTAAAATTTTCGATTCTTGAACATGTTTGATGATTGAACCTTGCTCTAAGTGTGAAATGAGCTTGAATTCATTTGAGTTATGATTGAATGATGTTCATAGTATTGTTGTGAGTATATGAACTCAATGATGCATGTTTTATGGCAATTCCTTATGAAATTGATAGCTAGAGTTGAAGGATTAATAGGAAGAAGACTCAAATTTTTGAAATGTGAAAATTGGGTTGTGCATTTGGGTGAAGTGAAATATATTGTGCTTGATGGTGAATATGCTATGAGAAGAAGGATTTTGGGGAGAATGAAATGAAGAATTGCACAGGTTGTTGAAAAAAATTTGCTAAGTGCTATGATGATGCAATTGAATCGATGGCATATTTTTATTCATTGTACGAAGTCTGAGTAGTACATAGTAATTGTTCCATCGATTTATATGAATGCACTAAGCCGGTTAAATTCTAAGGTGAGAAAATCATGAATGTCTTGTCGAATTGTTTGACTAGGCTTAAGACTAAGTGTGGGGTGACACAATTATACCCAACCTTAGTTGTAGCTAATTATGACTTGATTAACATTGGGACTGTCTGTTTGAATGTATAGGAGCAATGTCAGGCCGACAAGACAAGGGCAAGGGAGTATCCACATAGGGCGCCCGTTAGCAAAAAGGGTGAGATTGGGAATAGTGCCTGGGAGCACCATGTTCCGTGCTACAACACCGATACGGAACCCGATAGTGACTGATGAGGGGATGAAGTGGTATGCGAAACATAAAGAAACCAATACTCTCTCCTGGAGGAGCAGATAGCACGGAGCACGGCGCCGGCATAGGAATTCCCTCGGATTGTACACCGGATTGACACCGCTGGGCTGAACTTCATCTTCGAAGAGCCCAGGAAGTGCAATCTCCATCTTATCAGGGAGTTCTATGCCAACTGGAACCCGACCTCCGCAGTCACACCGTCAAAATCAAAGTGTGTTGTCACTTTTGAGCTCACTACTTGAATGCACCGGGGCGCTGGAATACGCTCATGTCCTCCGTCAGCTGAACATCACTCCACCCTATGCGGACATAAGACGCACCTTTGGTGTGGAGCCCGATCGACAGCAAGGTGGGGCAGGCACAAGGAAATGGTCTACCATCGACATTTCCCTACTCGATGTAGAACCAAGAAACCCTATTACAATAAAAATTCTATGTGCTCATGCCTGATCCTGTGGGTGCACATGACAGATGTCACCCAGGATAGAGTGTGCTTGGTGTATGCCCTGATGAAAGGGATAGGAAATCAATGTTGGGGTGGTAATCATCTTCTCCATGAAGAGAGCCCGACTACATCGTGGGCATAGATAATGCGGTTCGTGGTTTGCTTACAACGCTCCCTTCGAGGGGCCATGATATCGAGGAGGAGGCCCCGATTACATCCCACAAATTGACAGGCGTCTTTGATGTCACTAAAACCAAGGCATGGGACACTACCATGGGCCGGTGTCATTACACTAGCCGAGCGACATGCTCGGATGACTAAGATATGGCCCGCTTGTACGGATGCACATGTTAGCCGCGCATTGGTGGGAGGCCAAAGAATGGAGGATGAGTTGTGGTAGGTCAAGTGGATTACCCATTCAACGAGAATGTCAGGGCTCTGGCGCAGAGTGGCCAGTATTTTGTGTGGAGCCCGGGTGGATGATGATGTCCTGATCGATGAGGAATCACGCCGGGAGGACTCAGATGTTGAGTTAGACGAGATAGCGGGGCGATTCGGATATGGGGAGACGAGGCACGGCACCCGATGAAGAAGTTGAATACTTTGATGATTTGTGGGAGTTTCACCACTCAAACTTTGTGATATGTGAAATTATGTGAACACTGGGGACAGTGTTCGGTTTTAAGTGTGGGGTGGGAGTAGCTAGGTGCCACCGTTTGTTTATGTTTATGTTTTGTTTGTTGTGCCGAAAAATATGACCTCGTGACTCGGTGTTGTGTGTTTTGTAATTAATGTGGTGTTGTAATGAATGTTGAGCTGTTGTGTGTTGTGTTGAGCTACTGTTGGTTGTGTTGTTGTGTAAATATTTTTCATTTTTTTTAAAAATTTTTAAATTTCCAACTTTTTTGTTGTATTTCTTTATGTTGGGTTTCCTCGCCATTGTTTTCCTTGCTTTTACCGAGAATAGTCCCATTGAACTGAAGTTGTAGATAGTGATTGTTCCCTATGATGGATGGATGACGACTGTCTTAAGGGAAAATGCAGCCGATAGGAGTAGTTTTTCTTTCCTTTCTTTCTTTTGTTTGTTTCCCAATTGTGTAGCTTACTTCATGGTTCGGAATTTTGTTACGTGTTGTACATGATAGTAAGAATGCAAGTGTGATCTGTATGAAAGCATGCAAATGTGTAAACATGTTTAGATACCTAGGCCATAGAGTTCGATTCGGTGTGATCGAGGCTTAATGGTGAATTCTTGTAATTAGCTGATTGAAGAGTCTGTGAATATGTCTTGAGTTGAGCATGTGCAATGAGTGAGGTGAGGTTTCGATTATTCCATGCTACTGTGAAGTGTCTAGAACTTGCTCCGGTGTGTGTGTACTAAACGAAATGAAGGATGTGTATTGTAGGAAAGGATGTAGGAATTTGGATTAAACTGGAAAATTTTTCCATTATCATACCTACCTTGAATGTACATCCTAGTTAGCCACATGAGCCTTTAGCCTTTTTTCTTTCTTTGAAGAGGTACAAACCGAGCTAATCCCTTCATTTTAAGAGCCGTGAATTTGATCCAAAACTCTTAAGCGCTTGAGAAAAACAATTTCTCCATACTGTAAAGGAGTGAGAATTGTGAAACGTAAGAAATCGGAAGTGGTGAAGTTAAAGAAAAGGTAAAAGGTGCACTTGCTGAATTTAAACAAAATAAAGATTTATAACTAATCTTTGCTACTAAGTTGAGTGGCTTAAAGAAATGGGAACAAAAACAAAGAAAAAATTTCATGAATGAGAGAATGAAGGAAGAAACAATGCCTTATAATGATGGTGGGATGTATTGAAAAGCGCTAAGGAAGCTAGTTGCTATTGGTTAGCCCGCATTTACTAGTTCCTTAGCTTCACATTACAAACCCGTTAAGTCCTACAAGATCTTACATCACGCGTCCTTATATTAGTGGAGTAATACACTAGAGGCAAGCCTATGGTTCATGACATGGACATGTGAATTCGTTGGGAGAGAGAGCAAAATCGTGTTCATATACCCTACATGTAAAGGCGGAAATCATATGATGGCAACGCGGTACTTCTCTTGTGTTGCGAGGGTACATGCTTGACGAGATATTGAAATTCGTGTCGGATGTCTTGATCAGTTGATTTTCAATGAGTTTGCCAAGATCGAGAGTCAGTTCTTGAGTTTAGGAGGTCTTAATGTGTTGTATTTCATTGTATTGATGAGACCATGCATGTTTTCTTGATGATTTGCTATATTAAATAATCGGTATAGTCGTATGTTGAATTGTCGAGCCAAAGTAGCTATGTGTGGGTGTCATTGCATGAGATGTGAGAGTATTGTTCGAGGACGAACAAGGTTTTAAGTGTGGGGTAAGTGATCTTGGGAAGAATTGCATGCCCAAGTGATACTCAAATGCTTCATTTTGACCTGTTTATCTATCGTTATGTGAGCATTCTCATGTGATTTTAAATGAATTTATACTAACCAATATGATGGTGTTGTTTTGCAGGTAAAAGGAAATTTTGGAAGCTAATATACATGTTGGTGAAGATCGAATGGACTTGAAACAAGAAGCGGAAGTTGACAAGGAGAGCAGTAAAATAAGGGCTCCGTGATGGAGCGTGTCACGCCGTTATCGCGGAGGCATTCTGCCTCGATGAAATAATTTTGGCAATTTCCAGTGGAGGATTGCGTTACCTGTGACACGGAGGCAAGGCTCGCGGATGCACTCCGTTCACGTTGAGTACAATTACGTGGAACCAAGTTCCAGTGAAGGTGCGATAGCACCGTGGCACGGAGGCAAGGCTCCGATGCAAGCCGTACCACGCTGAGGTGAAATTGCTGGGGAGCCGACTTCCAGTGAGGGTCTGCGATACCCCGCGGCATGGAGGGAGGGCTCCGCGATACACTCCGCTCCACGTTGCTTGTTATTCCGGGAAAATTCTCAATAGTATAAATAGCACACTTAGGTTTTATTTTAAACATTCTGACTTGGTTGAGCAAGAACGTGGGGTTACAGGCAGTTGAGAGGGACGAAAATTCTAGGTTCTTCTCATCTCTTTCTCTTTTTATCTCAATTGTTTGTATGAATTCTACTTATTTGATGATGATTAATCCACAAATGAGTGGCTAAATTCACTTCTTGCTGAGGTTAAGAAACAATTGTAGTGGAATGTAATTGTTGATCATTTCAGTTTTCATCTTTTCTTTCAATAGTTGTTCTATCAATTTTTTGCTTTTACCGCATTAATCGTTGGCCAATGTTAATGTATATTTAGAAATCCAATTTTGATTTTGAAAAGAAAAAAAATTGGAAAGATGTGAATTGGTAGGATATGATCTTTTCTTAGCTGTAAAAAGTGAGAATAGATTTACATTCAGAATAGAAATATATCTGAAAGTCTTATTAGTCAATTAAGGGAATCGGGTATGTATGGCTAGAGCATGAAATTCTTTTTATCACAAAATTGTAGATTACGGTTCATGATTCTTAAATTTGATAGGAATCGAAAGATCCAATCCATAGGCAATAATTCTTGACTAGCAACCGAAGAAAAGATTAGCTGAATTAAATCGATAAATTACTTCCCTGCATGTTTGTTTTAACCTCAGCTTGCTCATTGCTATTGTTCAGACACAAATTATAATCTTAACTTAGGTTTTTCTTACTTAGTAAACTTAACTCTCAAAATATTGTTTATTTGGTTGTCTGCATTCATAAAGACATAGTTCACTGACGCTTAAGTTAATTAGTACCGTAGTTCAGTCCCTGTGGGATCGATACTTGGCTTGAATTAAGCCACTTACTACTTGTTCGACCACGTGCACTTGCGTGTAGTCACCACAACACCGAACAAGCAAACTGCATGATTGTCAGGCCTTAACTCTAGATGTTTCTCATTATTGTTTTCCAATTAATTTGTGATCACCTCTAGATTTAGACAAAAATCCAAATCATTGAAACTTCAACACTTGTGAATTTTAATTTAACACTTGAAGTTGAATATTCGCTAAATAGACTAGTCCATGTGGGTTCGACATCCGACTCTTCAAGATTCATTTTACCATTTGTACGACCGCATACGCTTGCGTGTGCACTGGGAGCACAACAAACATCAAACCAGTTGGGCTACCATTCCTACTGCCTCTTCCTCACTCCCCTATAACGTTTCTCCACTGATGGAACAATATTAATGATAGATACCAGCCGCAATGGAAGAATTCATAGGATCATAGAGAGTAAGCAACTATTGGCATGAGTCACAGGAAATAGATACGTAGCATGAGTCATGAATTCATTTAAGCATGGATCACGATTCTACATATTATGAGCAATGGTTTTGAGGGTAGAGCCATAAAAATACTAAATAAATCTAGAATCGATACTTGGGGTATTTTCCTCCTACTCGAGGGATAGCTTGGGATATTTTGCTTTTATCTTATCATCACCTTCCTATGTAGCCTCTTCAATATTCTGATTTCTCCATAATACTTTCACTAACGTACTATGTTTAGTTCTAAGTTTGTGAATCCTGGCAATCAAAGATGGCCACTAGGACATCTTCATACGTTAGGCTCCCTTGGACACCTATATTCTCGATAGGGACAAGTAGAGTTTGTTTCATGCACTTCTTTTAACATAGATATATGGAAATTGGATGTATTGAAGCTAATTCAATAGGTTTCATTGCTAACTCATAAGCCATCAACCTAACTCCATGCACGATCCTATAAGGGCAATATACCTCAGACTAAGTTTCCTTTCTGAAATCGAATAACGCTTTCATAGGTAAAACCTCAAGCATTAAAAAAAATCCAGGTATCTATGTCACAGATCTGAATAGGATTTCTAGTAACTTTGAGTAGTTCTCTCAACTACTCGAATCAACATAACTCTTTCTCCGCCAGCCAGTGAACCAAGTCTAGTCCAAGTACTTTTCCTCTGATATTAGGCCTATTTTCATGCCCATTTTCCATGTTTTTACCCATATTTGATCATGTTTTGAGTTCATACTCCTTAATTTATGTTTAAATTTTTTTATATATGTTTTAATATTTTTATGTATTTTAAGCTTCATTTAAGATTTAGGAACTTAGGAATTGAAAAAAGGCTCAAAATGATGCAAGGGATGAAGATTTGAGAATCTCGAATAATTTGGTGTTATGGCTAGTACCCCATCAAGTCCCAAACTTCAAAAAACAAATCTCAGGGTAGTGCTGTATTGCACCCGGCACCAGCCCGAATCTTCAGAGAAAAAATTCTCTGGCTAGTGCTATGGCTGGGGTGGCGCGCCATGCCTTATCCGAGCTGGAAGATCTCAAAATTTAACTATGTTTTTTGCGAGAAAGGACGTGGCGGCGCACCAACCCATTCTAGGGCGAAAAATGCTAATTTTTAAGCCAAGTCTTGAAGGGTAGAAGCTTCATTTGAAGGCTCATCTATAAATATAAGCCATGGGTCAATTTTTACGTAGTTTTGACTTCTTGGAGAAGTTTCGACCGTTTGAAGAAGTCTTACCATTTTTACTCCGTAGTTCATTCATGGAACCTTGTAAGACATTTGAAATAAGGCAAGGTCTTTACAACTATATTTTCCTTCTTTATTTCGTATTTTCACATCATGATGACTAAGTATTTGTTTTTTCGCTTTTCATGTGTGGCTTAACTCATATTCTAGGTTGTGCCATGGTGAATGGTTGATTGTTTGACAGACATAATAAACTTAGTTTTAATTCTTCTTTATGGTTGTTTGTATTTATTTGTTTTAATTTATATTTATGAGATTGATCACTTTATAATCTGTTGTCTTTCGATTGAACTTGGGAAAGGGAATCGAAAGGTCTAAAGTTAAATACAGAACGGGAATTCAAAGACCCTGAACCCATTGGCTGATGTAGAGATGTGCCGTTGTTGGAGTAGACAGGGACATCCCTCTCAAATCCTCAAAAAGCTTGGTCAAATGGCAGATGTGCATGCAGGCATAATTGTCGTTTCATTGTTCTCCTGGCGACCATAGGGATATAGAAATTAGGTTCATGAAATAGTTCTTGATGTTGTGGGATAGTTGCAAGAAATGTGATAGTAACTTGCAACTAATAACCGTAGGAAGAATCATGCTAATTTAATTACGTCTTCAAAACTCAACTGAAACCAACCAAGTGCCATTTCTAGTCTGTCATCATTATCAAAATACAATCAAGCTTGCATTCGCTTTTAGTAATTTTTAAATTTGAAGTTTTAGTATTTTAATTTTCCAAAACCACCCTCATTTTACTTGTTTTCAGAGATTAGTGAAATGAAAGTACAAACTCAGCAATGATTAAATTGATAAGTCTTTGTGATGCGATAGAGCTCGGACTTAAAATCCTATATTACTCTCGTGGTACTTTCAGTTATGTCCCTGACTAGTCCCGACACTAGTTTCAAGCTATCAACTTAGTTTCAGTCTAGGTTTTCCAAAGGAGTAGGACTTAGGCACCAAGCGGCTGTGGTTTTAGTGCACCCAGGGTTCCTTAACTACATTGCCAAAGTGTAGGTTATAATATTATTTGGCCTGATTGTCCCCAGACTCTTGTGATTACCCAGTTCATGCCTTTATACCCTCACAAGGTATATTGGGTCCTATCGGGTGGGTGTATACATCGGACTCCACATCTAGCTCACGGATTATATGTCGGTTGCGTACTCCTTAATTAGTCACCCAAATTAAATTCTCGTAATATGCAGTCTACTTAGTTCAAGATTCTAAACTCAGAACTTTCAGACTTAGCATGCCCATGACCATCAAATAGGTCATCTTGACCATTTCAGTTTACTTAAGTGGTTCAATTCAAGATATTAGTTGGTCATTGCATGTAATTTCAATCTACTTATTTATATTCCGCCTATGTCTTCTCTCATTTACTCGCACATTCAAAGTACTGATACATATTTTTATGATGTATCATTTCATGATAGTTGCAGGTTCTTCGACTCAGCACCGTTAGTCGTCGCGGTTCGTATCCTCCTCCTAAGGAAGCTTTTAAGTGTGAGTCCTCATCATTGGAGGGCTTTATTTCATTTCTTTAGTTAGTTCATTATTTTTAGCTAGACTTAAAGTTAGTCAGCTTGTCCCATCAACTCATCAACTAGAGGGCTTTCAAACACAGACTAATTTCATAATTCCGATGTTCTTTGAACTTTATGTTTTCAGTTTTATTTTCATAAAAGCTTATGCTATTATTTCAAAAGCTTCCGCTATATTTGTTTTACTTAGAATACTGTAAAGGTATGATAGACCAGAGGTTAACTTGGGGTCACTTGTGGTTTCCAATACCGTGTCCCATCCAGGTGTAGACTCGGGCGTGACAATTTAGAGGCTTTCAGACTTGCATAGTAATCAGTCAAGTCATATGTTGTAAATTCTAGTTCTGATTTCATGTTATGATTAGACTACCTCTTATGTTAGTTATGTTGATTTTCCTACTTTATTTTACTGGAAGTTTATGTTATGATAATGCCATGGGTCGACTTGGAGCCATTCGGGGTTTTTTTCCCGTGTCTCGATCCTCGCCTATGTTTGGGTTGTGACAAACTTGGTATCAAAGCATTAGGTTCTGAAGTATCCTAGGGTTCTGAAAGCCACGTTAAGTAGAATCTTTTCATGGGTGTAAACTGCGCCACACTTATGACAAAGAGGCTAATGAGGCGTTTAGAAAATATTCCCTTTTTCATGACCTATGTCGTGTGTTGGAATATCTCTCTTATCCTTCTAACTTGTGCGTTACTCTGCATTTGCAAAATCATGCCTCCTGCAGAGTTAACGACAGAAGAAATAGAAATGGGAAATTGCCACGAGGATGGCAACGCAGACGCACCAATAGGACCCACCATCCCATGAGCACTATGCACTGCAGCCGCTTCCACGCGTATTCAAGGCGCCCATTCAGATGCTAGTACAAGCCTTGACCGTCCAATTCAACCAGTAGGCGGTAGCACATGTCCCGCAGAATGGGAGTCGCAGCAGTAAAGAGGGGTTAGAGACTTTCTGAGGATGAACTCTCCCATGCCTGGACTAAAAGTGGACGAGGATCCACATGAATTCATAGATATTTTGAAGATCACCCGTGATTATGGGGGTGACTGAGGAGGAGTGTTCTAATTTGGCCTCATATCAGCCTAAGGCTGAACACATTTGCTCCAAATAGTGAATGGATAGTAGGATAGCCAGAGGAGAACCTATTAGCTGGATGAGTTCCACGCCGCTTTCTAGATCGATTCTTCTCCTCGAGATGTGAGGAGAGTTGAGCAGACGAGTTTGTGAATCCGGTGTGAAAGATGACGGTTCAAGAGTATGCCTTGTAGTTCACACGTCTGTTCAGGTATGCACCTGGAGCAGGCAGATTAAAGGGCTCGCGTGAGTAGGTTTGTACATGGGATACCAGACTCGCCGTGGATTGGCTTGACCGCGATGCTTCTCTAGGATATTGACACTGCTCTGACAGTCCCGTATGTCCAGAAAAATGGAGGCGATACCGGCAGGAAGTGAGGGAGAGGAGGCCAAGAGGACCAAGACTGATAGCATCGGATTCTGCTAGCCGAGGCCTAGTGGGCAACGTCAGCAGTCCCACCAGAGATCTTTAGCCCCAGCACCATCATCGCCTAGTGTCCCATCTTGACCCAAACATGATCGTGGGGGTAGAGTGTTAGGCTCGAGAGTGCTTAGGAGCATTTCAGAGATTGCACTTTTCCAGCCTGTGCGAAATGTGGAAAGAATAACCCAAAGAGGTGTTTAGTTGGTTCAGACGCTTGTTTCGTGTGGTAAACCCGGACACGGGCTTAGATATTTCCCTTAAGCCAGATCGTGCGATGGTGAGCCTGCATCTACCACTGGGCCAAGAGTCTGATAAAGATATCCCTTCCAACAAGGTGCTTCTACCAGCACAGGTGGCGGCAGTCTAAAATAGATTCTATGCCCTACCATCCCGCCAGGAGCAGAAGCTCTCCCTGGATGTAGCCATTGGTATGTTACAAGTATTCCATCTTTATGTATATGCAATTGTTAGATCAAGCCGCTACTTTGTCTTTTCTAAACACCTATGTGGCTAGTAGTTTCGGAGTCAGTCCCAAAATTTGGTCAGAACCCTTCTCAGTCTCTACTCCGATGGGTGATTCAGTTGTAACTCGATGGGTGCATAGAAATTGCCCTGTCACAATTCTTCGAAAATCACCTCAACGGGATCTAATAGAGTTAGCCATAATCGATTTTAATGTTATCCTTTGCATGGATTGGCTATTTGCATGTTATGCCTCAGTTAATTGTAGCACCCGGATAGTAGAGTTCAGTTTCTCGGATATGCCTATAGGCCTTAGAGTCTTCCTCGGTCTTAGAGTGGAAGGGTACTTCCAGCTATGCCTATAGGCCGCTTTCATTTCCTACCTTAAGGCCGTAAAGATGATTTCTAAGAGTTGTGTGTGGCATCTAGTTAGGTTAAGGATGCTACATCCAAGACCCGACTATCCCCGCCGCCCGCAGTATGTGAGTACCCAGAAGTCTTCACAAATGATCTACTGGGAATCCCTCCTAAGCGAAAATTGATTTTTTGGTATTGGACCTCCTTCCCTGATATGTAGCCTATATCTATTCCTCCTTACAAAAATGGTTCCAAAATGAACTAAAGGAGTTGAAGGAGCAGTTGAAAGACCTTTAGACAAGGGATCTATCAGACCTAGCAAATCCCTGCAGGTGCACCCAGTTCTCTTGTCCGAAAGAAAGATGGTTTTCTTTGTATGTGTATTTATTTATCGGCAATTGAACAAGGTGACCATAAGGAACAGTATCCCCTTCCTAGGATTGATGATTTGTTTGACCAAAGATCAGGGTTCTAAGTTCTTTTCGAAGATAGATCTCATGTCCGAATGCCATCAGCTCAGGGTTCGGGAGAGTGATATCCTTGGAAGACAGCCTTCAGATGCGGCATGGTCATTATGAGTTTGTAGTTGCCCTTATCAACAAATTCTCCTCGTAGGCTTTTATAGATTTGATGAACAGGGTTGCCATAATTTTTGATATGTTCGTGATTGGTTTATTGATGACATATCCTAATATACTCCTAGAGCGAAGAGGAGCATGCCGCTCCTTTGAGGTTGGTGCTACGTACTCTCAATGATCGCCAATTATATGCTAAATTCAAAAGTGCGAGTTCTTTAGTTGAACTCAATGGCATTTTTGGAACATGTGGTGCTCATGGGGGCATAAAGGTGGACTCTCAGAAGATAAAAGCAATGAAGAATTGTCCATCGCTGAACCAATCAGATATCAGGAGCTTTGGTTAGCCAGTTATTATCGGAGATTTGTTGAGGGATTTTCATCTATTTCAATTCCATTGACCAAATTGACCCAAAAGAAAGGGAAATTCCAATGGTCGGATGCTTGTGAGAGGAGCTTCCAAGAGTTGAAGACTCGACTCACCTCGGCACCGGTGTTAACCCTACCTGAGGTTACCGATGGGTTTGTGGTGTATTGCGATGCTTCTAGAATCGCCTTGGTTGTGTATTGATGCAAAGCATGGTAAAGTGGTAGCATACCTTTAGGCAATCAAGGTTCATGAGAGGAATTACACAACCCATAATCTTGAATTGGCGGCGGGTGATATATTCCTTGAAGATTTGGAGACACTATTTGTACGGGGTCCATGTAGATGTGTATGGACCACAAGAGCCTACAATATGTGTTTACTCGTAAGGACCCGAATTTACGCCAAAGGAGGTGGTTGGAGCTACTCAAGCGACATGATATGAGTTTCCCTTTGCCATCTGCAAGGCCAACATAGAAGTATACTCACTTAGTAGACTCTCTATGGAGAGTGTGTCCCATGTAGATTAGGGAGGAAAGAGTTGGTGAAGGATGTGCATCGACTTTCAAGGCTGGGAGTTTGTTTGGCTGACTCGACCGATGGCAAAGTGTTGGCTGGTTCTAACAGCCGTAATCAACCTTGGTGACTGATGTGAAAGTTGATAGGATGAGGATAGATCCCATTTTGGTAAAGTTGAAAGAGGCTATCCAGAATCAGAAGGTAGAGGTCTTCAAAGGGGGAGACGGTGTTCTCGATATCGTGTGGTCACTTGTGTGTTTTAGATGTTACGATTTTCGAAATCAGATGTTACACGAGGCTCATGGTTCCGTATATTTGATACATCCAGGTGCCACCAAGATGTACCGTGACCTGCGAGAAATCTTTAGAGGAGTGGTATGAAGAAGGACATAGCAAAATTTGTAGCTAAGTGTTCAAACTGTCAACAGGTCCGAAGGTTAAAGAACAAAGACCCGGCTGGTGTGTTCCAAGATATTAGCATTCCTACTTGGAAGTGGGAAGGATCAACATGGATTTCATTATAGGTTTACCTCGCACTCATCGACAATATGACTCCATTTGGGTGGTGTTAGATAGATTGACTAAAGCGGCTCATTTCCTACCGGTCAAAACTACTGACTCATAAATGATGGATTGGAGCTGTTGTACTTAGGAGTTAGTTCAGTTACATGGAGTAACTCTCCATCATATCATATAGAGGGTACTGCCAATTTCTCAGTTTAGAGGTTATTTCAAAAGGCATTGGTACCAAGTCATGCTCAGTACAACATTACATCCACAAAAGGATGATCAGGCGGAGTGGCATCATTAAGACTCTCGAGGACATGTTGAGAGCATGCATGATTAACTTGGCAGAAGCGATGAGAATTTACCTCTCATTGATTTTGCGTAAAAGAACTATCATTCCAGTTCCAAATGGCTCCATTTGAGGCTCTCTATGGGCGGAGATGTAGATCACCTATTGGTTTGTTTGAAGTAGGTGAAGCTGTACAATAGGGCCCGATTCACTATGAGTCCATGGAGAAAGCAATTTATAAGTGATAGGCTAAAAATAGCTCCGAGTCGCCAAGTCTTATGCGGATGTGAGAAGGAGAGAACTCGAGTTTGAAGTAGATGATTGGGTATTTCTAAAGTGCCCTATAAAAGGAGTGATGAGGTTCGTAATGAAAGGAGAGATTAGTCCACGTTATGTTCGCCCATAATCGATTGTGAAACGGCTATGAGGTAGCATATGAATTGAGTTTTCCTGTGAACTAGCCTCAGTCCATCTAATTTTCCATGTATCGCTCTTAAGGAAGTGTTTAGTGATCCACTCTAGTTGTTCCGGTGGTCGTAAGGTCGGTGTGAAGAACAACCTTAGTTATGAAGAGGTTCCGAATGGAAATATTGATCGGAAAGTTTGCATGCTAAGGAACAAAGAAGTAGCTTCAGTTAAGGTTTTATGGAGAATCTGTTCGGTTGTTTGTAACTACACGCAAGTGCACGTGGTCGAACAAGTAGTAAAGAGCTTAAGTAAAGCTACATCGATCCCACGTGACCGAGCTAAGGTACTAAATAATTTAAGTTTTAATGAACTATATCTTTAAGAATGCAGATAACCAAATAAATAATATTTTGAGAGTTGAGTTTCCTAATCAATACGAATCTAAGACAAAATTATAAAGTGCGACTGAACTATAGTAATGAGCAAGCTGAGGTTAAAGGGCATGCAAAAAGGGAATTAATTTATCAATATAACTAGTTAAGCTTTCCTTCGGTTGCCGATCACGGGCAAAAATATCATGCCCGTGATACGCTTTACAACTTAAATTAGTCGGGTTGTTAAGTTATTTAATACATTTTCATGTGATTTTATATAAATGTGAAGATATGTGCTAACCAACATGATTAGCCTTTGTTTTGTAGGCTTTGATGACTTTTGAGGAGCTAATCCATGAGTTGGTGAAGTAGAGGCTTGGAGACGGAATCAACACGGGAACGTTGGCAAAGAGGGAGGTCAAATGTGCCCACTCAAGGCCTAAGAATGTGCCACTAGCAGTGTGCTCTCCAAAACAGCCCACCTGCGCGTTGGCAACGTGCCACGGCAGGCAGGCTGCATGATTCAAGAGGAGGCAATGCAGCGCCAAGCAGCGTGCCACGTTGCCAAAGCGGCAGGGTGCTCGTCGAGGCCAATTTTCGGGTGATTTCCAAAGGAGTTGCTGATGCCTCCGTGTCACGGAGGTAGTGCTCCTTGGAAGTGATACACCTGTGACACGGAGCCGTTCCACGACAGGCCAAATTTAACACGTTTACTATAAATAGACCCTTAGCTCCTAATTCATGGGGGTCACGATTTTATTCTGAAAACCGCATAGAGTTGAAGGAGAAGTTGGAGAACTCATCTAGCGTTTATCAAATTCCCTTCTCATCTACCAATATGTAAGTATGTAGTTTAGAGTAGACAATAGTAGTGTAGAGTAGTTTTACTAATATAATAATAAACCCTTCCTCTAGGGTTGAAGCCATGGATTATGATTGTAATTGGGATATTGTTTTGGAATTGAGTTATTGATTGTTATTTTCGTCTTGCATTCCGATTTGTTGGTTGTTTTTATGATTGATCACCATGAAAGCATATTTGTTAGCTTGGGCAATAGCTTGAGAAGGCATTACCTAGGTCAGGACATGAGAATGTGGGGAGCATGAAGTAATCTCGCGAGAGGTTCCGTGTTTGGATAGAAATATACCGACACCTTGCTTGGTTGACACATCGGGTTGGTGAAAGACCAATTTGGGATGTCACATCACCACTCAAGAAAGTAGTTGTGAGGCTAAGTTGAGTTTAAATGATTAGACACACGAAAGTCCCTAATCGTTTCCCGTAAACCACAACATAAATTGGATTGCCCGCGACTAGAAAATTAAAATCCTGCCACGATGCTGCAAAGGGGAGGCTAGATTGTCGTGTGTTTAGAGGCTCAAAGTATCATGAACATGCAAATTCTAGTTATGTGAAATAACAATTGATAGTCCCATGCTTATTCCATTGCAAACGTATTATCGCATGATTATTCGGTTTTAACTCAATGTTGCCCTGTAGCACTTTTTAATACTTCGTTGACCCAAACTTAGACTTAATTATTCTTCAATCGAAAATGTCTATCACCAACACCTTAGATATTTAAGATCACACTAGAAATGGGCAGTTAGAGGAATTGGTCCACCTGGTTCGGGACATTCCGGTTCCTTAAAAGAGCCACTATATTACTTGCAATGACCCGTACACTGCGGGCACATCAGTTGCTAGTCAATAATTATTTCCTATGGATTGGAACTTTCGAATCTATCTAATTTAAGAATCATGAACCTTTAATCTACATTTCTGTGATAAAAGAATTTCATGTTCTATCCATACATTCCCGATTCCTTAATTGACTAATAAGACTTTCGCATATATTTCTATCCCTAATGTAAATCAATTCCCAATATTCCAAACTAAGAAGAGATCATATCCTACCAAATCACATCTTTCCAATTTCTTTTCCTTTTCAAAATCAAACTTGGATTTTTTAGATATACAATTAACATTGGCTAAACATTAATGCGCAAAGAAGAACAAGAATTGATAGAACAACCATTGAAGAAAGATGAAAATCGAAATGACTGGCCACAAATTACATTCCACTATAATTGTTCTTAACCTCAGCAAGAAGTGAATTTAGCCACTCATTTGTCGATTTAACATCATCAAATAAGTAGAAATCATACAAACAATTGAGATAAAATAGAAAGAGATAGAGAAGAACCTTAGAATTTTCGTCCTCTCAAGTAAACAGAACCTACCGCTCTTCCTCAACCAAGTCGAATGTTTAAAAATAAAACCTAAGTGTGTTATTTATACTATCGAGAATTTTTCCTGGAATAACAAGCAACGTGGCACGGAGTGTATCGCGGAGCACTCCTCCGTGCCACGGGTGTATCGCTGACCCTCTCGGAATTAGCCCTCGCCACCACTCGCCGTGCCACGGCTTGCACGCAGAGCCCGCTAACGTTCCACGGTGCTATCGCGCACCTACACTGGAAATTGATGACCCAGGTAATTGTACCCAACGTGACACGGAGTGCATCGCGTAGCACTGCTTCCGTGTCATGGAGGTAACGCAAACCTCCACTGGAAATTGCTAAATTTAATTCACCTGAGGCAGAATGCCTCCGTGATGGTAAAGGTGACACGGCTCCATCGCGGAGCCCTTTATTTTGTTGCCTTCTTGTCCTTTTCCACCTCGTTTCCAAGTCCATTCCCGATTTTTACTAACATGTATCTTAGCTTCCCAAAATTCCATTTGGTTAGTTTACCTACAAAACAACACTAATCATGTTGGTTAGTATAAATTTCACATTTAACTACAAAATCACATGAGAATACACAAATAACGATAGATAAAAAGTCGAAATGAAGCATTTTCGTATCAATTTGGCATGCAATTCTGCCCAAGATCATAATCATCATGTTAAGGGAGCTACGTGGGAAGCCGAGGCAGATATGATGGCTAAATACCCACAGTTATTCCTTACCGGCTCCGTTTCAGCTTGAGGTATCAGTTTCCCTCCTAAGTACTCTATTCGCTCATGTTCAGCTTCATGTGCCCCGGCTTATCATGTCAAAGCATGTATGTCTGATTCATGAATTCAGTTCGTCATGTAGTTCCAATTGGAGTCAGTCACCTGTTAGTTTACAACATGTATGTTCGCATTTGAGTATGATGGTTGCATTTTTGCTTTTCTCATGATTTTCAACATTCGAGGATGAATGTTCAAGTGGGAGATATTGTTATACCCTAAAATCCTAAGATCATACCCGAGAAGTATATAAATGGAGAAAATAGGATTTTTCTACACTAGGTCATAGAACGAATCGCCTGTGACCCGTAAGGAAGCTCTTAGGTGACTCGTGGTGGGGAGTTTGACCTAAGATGGAAATTCAAGTTCTGAGTGACCACAGACATGACCACGAGCGTGGAGTCAGCCCCACGACTCATTAAGTCAATGTGGTTAGGGGAAGGCTAAGGAAGAGGATGTTTGGGATAGTGCACTTACTGTGTCCTCACTACGACTTCATTGGGAGCACCACGAGTCGTGGTGTCACCTGTGGTAAACCCCCTGGTAAATTCTTCCAGGGTAGACGGGAGGTGACCAAGAGTCGTAGTCATCGGTACGAATCGTAGGTACCTCGTGGTGACAACTTAGATGAAATTTCCATGAGGCAACGGATGAGCACCACGAGTCATGGCCATGGAAAACGACTTGTCCAGTCCCTCAATGGGACTGGCAGTCAGTTTTTCCCTGCGAGTTTATTAAGGCTTTTTCATAATCCCTATGATCCTAAGGTCTAAACTACGTCGTTTTAAGGTCAGAATAGGGTGTATTAAGAAGGGCAAGTTCATTCTAAGCTATTCCTAATTCATGCATGCAAGTTTAGAGGCTTTAGAGAGGTGATCAAGTCTAGTTCTCCAAGTTCTTCATCAATTCTTCATTGGGAAATCAAGAGAGTTGTAGAATAAGTTCTTCTCAGGTATGTGGGGTTATTAATGGGTGAAATTATTCACACCCATGCCCAAACTCCTCTCTAATTCATAAAATTCTATTGATAATTCTATGGGGTTTTATCCTAATTCTTATGAAATACTTTTGATCTACCTATGGGTTAATCCCTCTCATGTACAAATTCATGTTTTATGAATCGTGGGTAGATTTTATAGCTATTTAGATTTAAATTCCTCTAAACGATGCCCAATTATGCATATTTCATGAAAGTTCAAGTTATGATTCCATTTTGATTTTGATGTTAATTAACCCATTATGATTTATGACTTATGATATGATTTCTCTAAATTACTTACCATGGATTTATGAGATATCAAGTATATACATGTTTTACAAGTATGCTTGAACTTCATGATTTATGGATTTATGATTTTGGCCAACTCACGGGCCTTATTTCAAGGCTAGTTCACGTATTTCAAGTATGCTTATGATTATCATGATTTTTACTGGCCTATGAATCTCATGTATATTATTCTATGAGCACTATATATATTTTGGGAGTAGTATTTAACACCGAGTAGACCCGGGGTCCAAGCATACCCCGAGTCTCAGAACTACGCGCCAATGTAGCCATGATGGGACCTCCTTTGCAACTGTCCCTATGCCATAATGGGCCTTTCATGAATGATATCACACTTATATTCATGGTTCTACCTTTGGCAAGGTATGAACACCATCCCGACTAGGGGTTTACAGGTCGGGCTCCATGTGTTTTCGTATGGGGTATGTCAGTTATAAGAATCTCCCACTGTTCCTCGTGATTTATGTATGGTTATGATTCTATACTTTGGCTCAAGTAAGTCATGTTTAATAAATATTTTCTCTTACGATTATGATATGAATGATTTGTGAATGTTTTGAAAACCTTTAGCCTAAAGTTTGCATTATGATATTTACGTTATGATCATGTTTTCCCACTCTTATGAATTCTTACGTATTTTAAACTGTCTGTTATACATACCTTGCATACTCCGTACATTTATAGTACTGACCGCATACTTTATGTTGTATCGTCTTATGATATAGACTCCAAAATTCAGGTTTAGTCCCGCTAGTAAGACTTCCAGAGTTAGCTATTCTCAGTATATCTTGGCGAATCCTCACCTGGCGAGGGCCTTATCTTATCAATTGTATTATGTCTTTCAGTTTTTAGACTTGTTGGGTTACTTGGGGGTGTTGTCCCATCAACCCATCAGATATGTTAGAAGCTTTCAAACTTTGGTAGTAATCAGCTTGTCATGTATGATTTAAATTCTAGTTGTTATTTCATGTTATGATTAGACTTCCGTTATGTTAGTGATGCTGATTTTCCGCTTTATCTTACAAATTTAGATGTTATATTTATGCCATGTGTCGACTTAGAACCTTTCGAGGTCCTTGTCCCATGTCTCGTCCGGGCCTATGTTCGGGTTGTGACATAGCGAGTCTTCGAGATTTAAGGTCCTTTGAACACGATATAAATCTTGTTGAAACTCTCAGGTCATCCGTAGTTCCTTATGATTTATACAAGTTCTGAATACATGCATTTAAGTGTTGTTTTCTAGCTTTACATGTTATATATGCTCACTTGCAGTTATGCATTATGAAGGAGGCTTATGCAGGCCACATATTTAATAGTCATAATTTCTATGCTATATGTGTTAATTTGGTCCAGTATAAGCCATATCGGCTACGTTTATGATTTTGTTAAGATTTATTTATTTTACCTCGGTGTGTGTCACGACCCGAGTTCACACCCTAGCTGTAACACGGGACAAGGAACCCCGAAAGGCTCCAAGTTGACCCATGGCATAATCATGGCATACACTTAACTATAGACATGACTAACAACATGAATAAGCGGAAGCTAATATCAAGAGTTTAATATAAACCATAAGGGAAATTTAACAACACTTAGATACAACGCTGAATCTGTCTAGACAAGTCTGAAAGACTTCTACTAAACTGATGAGTTGTTGGGACAAACCCCCAGCTAACTCCTAAAATCTGAAAACTGAACATGACGAAAATGTACACATAAATCACATCCTCGGAAGATGAGGACTCACCACTAGCAGCTGAATAGGGATGGAGCGTGTCTAACCGCAAGGCTGAGTCCGGAAACCTGAATCTATATCATGAGACGATATAGCACAAAAGGAGTGCGGTTAGAACTTGGAATGTACTAAGCATGGGTGATATAATAGATCAATAAACACACAAGTATACGATAAGGAAATAACCAAGTACATTAACATAACTGATTTAACATGCATCAATCCTCTTGAGAGCCACTTATACATATACATACATGAAACTTTCCTTAGGATCTCATTCCATGGAAACATCATCGAAATCATGCATAAAGGTCATATATTGAACATCTACCGAAGACTGAGACTTCCTCCTACCACAACTGATTTAAACCGATAACATGAGCTAAGGGAGCCATTCTCAACTAGGGAGAGACCCTGGCTTACTAAGGGACACATTCTCAACTAGGGAGTGTCCCAATCTGCACAAGGAACACATTCTCAACTAAGGAGTATCCCAATATGCACAAAGGAACACATTCTCAACTAAGGAGTGTTCCAGACTGACTAAGGGGTTTGTTCTCGAATAAGGAAGTTCCCTGACTGACTAAGGGAAACGTTCTCGATTAAGGAAGTTCCCCGTCTGGACTAAAACATGAAGGCTATTAATATAACATCTGATCATATATATACTAAACTACTGCAGCTAACCAGAGACAGGAGCATTTACTAATTCCCATCATACAACATTCATTTCGAAAGGACTGGGGCTACTTTCTACTAACAACAACCCAAGATTCTGAAATATCATTCTCATGCTTTATCATCATAATACATATCGTCATGGAGCCATATCAATATTTCCTCAAAGGTATTACATTAGTGAACATCTTTAGATTCACATCATGCATAATAAATTCACAACATTTTAAGTTTTGGACTTATACCATTCGACATATATCATAGAGTCATTCATGATCCATAGATCTGATTCATACCTCAACACACATACATTGAGTCATATAATTCTAGATTTAGGTAAACCTTATACTTGACTCATAACTTATACATATTCAACGAGTTCATGGGAGAAACATACATCTTCATTTCGTAAGACCCATTTTTGAGATTACTCCAATCTATGAGAAGGGAGGCATTAATTAGATCATTATCATGGATTTACCTCATGCCTAATAAATTCCATCGAAGACATAAGAGACATACATATTTTAATTTCAATTATTCAAGCCCATACACTCTAATTTCTTCTCAACATGTCTATTAATTTAACATTCAAGTTCTTAGGGATAATCATACAATCTTCACATAATTTAAACATGGGTGCAAGTAATTACAATAAATGAGTGAACAATAATAAAACCTTATTAAAATTTCCATCCATTTATGAAGAACATTCTATAACCCCACATTTTTCATTACCCAACCCATAATTCAAGGTAACCCACTTATTCTACACCGTAATCAACTCATAATCATAATAGGTCTTGGAATTTACAGAATAGTAGAAGAATTCACCATCAATTTAAAAACCCTAAGTCATGCTCTTCTAGAATAATTGAAATTGGGAATTTTGATAAAACATTTTGGGTTACGAGGATGGAAGAATATCCTTGTTGAAAAACCCACATACCTGCTTCGAAGAATCCCCCACTTGAGCTTGGTCTTGAAGCTTTGAGGAACACCTTGGCGAGGTCCTTGAATCTTGAGAGGAAAAGAGGAAGAAGGGCTTTGAGAGGTATCTTGAGCGAATGAAAGTTTAGGCTAAAAGAACCCTTAAAAACGTCCCAAATAGCACTCAAAATGATAAGGTTTAGAAGTCAGGAGCATAAGATTTTACAAAAACACCCCTGGAAAATGCAGGAAATCACCCTGCCAGACCCCACGAGGCACCCCACGAGTCGTGGGGTCAGGTAATGACTCATGGGGACCGAGCCGTCACGTCCACTGCCCCAAGTTCACCAAATTCCCAACTCCACCGATGACTCACTTCACGAGTCGTGCTCCAACATGATGACTCATTTCCTGCACCCGTCACCTCCACTGCTAGAGACCTTGCCCAAACATCTAGCCCCCCCCAACGACCAACCTGACAAGTCGTGGCCTGCCCAGATGACTCATCAAGTCACCCGTCGCCACCTGCTCATCCTACAAAGTTTCCATTTTCTGCCTTACTTCTCCCCCCTTAAGCCTGGAATCTGATCTTAGAAACATTCGGGGTGTTACAATATCTCCCTCTTGGGAACATTCATCCTCGAATGTTGGAAAACATACGGAGTAGAGAAATACAATTCACCATACCCCGTTACTGATTACGCAAGCTGGAAACTAACGAAATGACTACCTCCGAATGTAATTACATGTCTGGACTGAACATCTAAATTGTACATGTATGCTACAACATAAGAGGGACTGAGGACATGAAACTGACATAGGATTGAATAGAACACTAAGAAGGATTCTCTCCCATCTAGCTTGCACCGAGCGACTACTGACTGAGCCTTCATTCTTGAACCACTCCTTGATACCAAGCTAGAATTTAGGATATCTGGTTTAACTGAGGGAAAAGGACTTATTGAGCACGAATCATTCACGACCACCAAATCTAAACACGTAAAGGAGATATCTTCACCTACTAGGCTACTAAGCACTTCTAAAGGCTGAAATCCCTCCACTAGAAACTCAAGATCCCTCCTGGCTCATAAACTTACCATCTCCTCCTTAGCTTCAAGCCAACCTGCTAAGGCTCCCTAAGGTTAGATTGCACACTACTAACTTGCCTCCATTCCCCCCTACCCCCAACACTTCACCACAACCTCATGCAACAGCTATTTCACAACATACAGCGACCACTTCCTTTCAACAAACAACCCCAGAATTTCTATTCAATACAGGGATTCGGGGCTTAGCAACATATAAAGGTAACAGGAACAATCTACAGCATATAATGTGGCTACTACTGGCGACTTCCCCTTATCCTGAGGCGCTGCTGAGATGGAAGGGCGATTTTGACGAAGGTCGCCACCTGCGCTAAATGATGCACTTTGCTGAAATGGGCGAGTTGCTGGAGCTACTGAAGAGGTGGCTGAGGCTCTGCTCTCACCCCTCTTAGCTGCTGCACAATCCCGATACCTATGGCCCAACTTGCCACACTAAAAACAAGCACCTAAGTCGGCCATACATTCCCCTAAATGGTGTTTCCAACAGCTGGTACACAACAGATACATAATCTCTCTTATCTTGGGTGTACTCAAAACACTAACTGTCGAAGGTGCAGGGGCCGATGACATCTGTTGGTAGTGTGGGTGGTGCCCACCACCCGACCTCTGCTGGGATAACTCTAAATCTCTGTTTCCTAGGCCTGTTGACCGCCTTCTCTCTAAAATGCACCGCCTCCATCTGTTGGGTGTAGAAGACTATCCGAGGAAAATCCATATCCCGGTGAAGCATGGTGGTCCTGCAATCTTTATCCAGGTAGTCCGCCACTCCATGAAAAAATGGGCTCACTCGAGCCCGCTTATCAACCACAAGCTCTGGCGCGTACTTAGACAATCGGGAACTCTAAGGAGTATTCCTGAACGGTCATAGTTCCCTGCTTCAAATTCACAAATTCAGGTTCCTTGATCTCTCTCATCTCACAAGGGAAGAATTGCTCCAAAAATATGGCCTGAAACTCACCCCAACTAATAGGGCCTGCTCCCTCTACCCTACTGTCCCTCCATTGATAAAACCAGATGTGTGCAACTCCCTTCAACTGATATGAAGCTAACTCGGCGCGTTCCTCTCCACTCATTCCTATGACCTAGGTGATCTTTAGGATCTCGTCAATGAACTCATGTGGGTCCTCATCCACCATCAACCCAAGGAATTCGGGTGGGTTCATTTTGAGGAAATCTCTTACCCGAGCTGTTGGCGCGTTCCCATTTTAGGGTATATGAACCACCCCCTGCTGATTAATCTGAGTTGTCATGGCCTGTTCTAACATTTGAAAGGCTTCCCTAAACTCGGCATGAGTAACATGATCATCTATTGGGTTCACCAAGGCTGGTGGGGCCTGCTGGCGCCCATTTCAATTCCTTCTTCTATTCGCTCATCTGGGAGGCATTATATGCAAGCGCGAAATCACGAGTCAGGGGAAGGAACTATTTAGAGCTTCATGATCTACGCATGATAAGGATCATTTAGAAAAGGGAACATACACCCATGAAGAAGACCCTACGTAACGCGGCTTTAAGACACCCTAGGACACCCTAAACCTTTGCTCTCATACCAAGTTTGTCACGACCCAAGTTCACTCCCTAGTCGTAACATGGGACAAGGAACCCCGAAAGGCTCCAAGTCGACCCATGGCATAATCATGGCATACACTTAACTACACACATGACTAAAAACATGAATAAGCGGAAGCTAATATCAAGAGTTTAATATAAACCATAAGGACAATTTAACAACACTTAGATACAATGCTGAATCTGTCTAGACAAGTCTGAAAGCCTTTTACTGAACTGATAAGTTGCTGGACAAACCCCCAGCTAACTCCTAAAATCTGAAAACTGAACATGACAAAAATGTACACGTAAATCATGTCCTCGGAAGATGAGGACTCACCACTAGCAGCTGAATAGGGATGGAGCGTGTCTAACCGCAAGGCTGAGTCCAGAAACCTGAATCTATATCATGAGACGATATAGCACAAAAGGCGTGCGGTTTGTACTTGGAATGTACTAAGCATTCGGGATATCATAGATCAATAAACACACAAGTATACGATAAGGAAATAACCAAGTACATTAACATAACTGATTTAACATGCATCAATCCTCTTGAGAGTCATTTATACATATACATACATGGAACTTTCCTTAGGATCTCATTCCATGGAAACATCATCAAAATCATGCATAAAGGTCATATACTGAACATCTACCAATGACTGAGACTGCCTTCTACCACAACTGATTTAAATCGATAACATGAGCTAAGGGAGTCATTCTCTACTATGGAGAGTCCCTGGCTTACTAAAGGACACATTCTCAACTAGGGAGTGTCCCAATATCCACAAGGAACACATTATCAACTAAGGAGTATCCCTATATACACAAAGGAACACATTCTCAACTAAGGAGTGATCCAGACTGACTAAGGGAAACGTTCTCGACTAAGGAAGTTCCCTGACTGACTAAGGGAAACGTTCTCTACTAAGGAAGTTCCCCGTTTGGACTAAAACATGCAGGCTATTAATATAACATCTAATCATATATATACTAAACTACTGCAGCTAACCACAGATAGGAGCATTTACTAATTCCCGTCATACAACATTCATTTCGAAAGGACTGGGGCTATTTTCTACTAACAACAACCCAATATTCTTAAATATCATTCTCATGCTTTATCATCATAATACATATCGTCATGGAGCCATATCAATATTTCCTCAAAGGTCTTACATTAGTGAACATCTTTAGATTCACATCATGCATAATACATTCACAACATTTTAAGTTTCGGACTCAATCGTAGAGTCATTCATGATCCATAGATCCGATTCATACCTTAACACACATACATTGAGTCATATAATTCTAGATTTAGGGGAAACCTTATACTTGACTCATAACTTATACATATTCAACGAGATCATGGGAGAAGCATACATCTTCATTTCGTAAGACCCATTTTCGAGATTACTCCAATTCATGAGAAGGGAGGCATTAATTAGACCATTATCATGGATTTACCTCATGCCCAATAAATTCCATCGAAGACATAAGAGACATACATATTTTAATTTGAATTATTCAAGCCCATAAACTCTAATTTCTTCTCAACATGTCTATTAATGGAACATTCAAGTTCTCACCCCCCCTTAAGCTTGGAATCTGATCTTAAAAACATTTGGGGTGTTACAGTGTGGTACACCGACTAGAGGTATTTTTATTTTACCCAGTGTGGTACACCAGTTGGACGAATTTTACCCCAATTTGGTACACCAGCTAGAGGCATTTTTATTTTTACCCAAATTTTTTACACTGGCTGGATGAATTTTATATGGATTTTATGGTTGGATGGCCGCTGACATTTCAGTTATAGTTCTTATTGTGCATTAGATGGTTGTATTTACACTTCAATATTGAGTTATCGTCAGGTTTCTATTTTCAATATTTCGGGTTGTTACTATTCTCATTTCTGGCTCTGTTATCATTGTTACCTTATATATTACAATTTTTAGCCTTACATACCAGTACATTTTATTTATGCTGACGTCCCTTCATCTGGGGACCCCTCTTGCAATCGTGTTGTAGGTACAGGCCGAGGCTCAGATCATCAGACACAATAGGAGCTAGATTTTAGCAAAATATTGGTATGCTCCTCTCTTCCACGACCCATGTCATAGTTTTGACTATTTTGAGTTTTGTGTACCACAGGGGTAGGCCGGGGCCCTGTCCCATGCATTTCAATTAGTTTACTCTGTAGAGGCTGATGTGGACTAGTTTGTATAGTAGTTTTGGTTGTGTAGTCGTGTTGGTTTTCCATTGCTATGATTAGCTTTATTGCGGCCTTGTGGCTTTCTAGATTGCATATTATTCATTATAGAGACTTTATGGGTCCAGTATTTATCTTGGTTGGTTATGATAGGTGGCTTGGTCGGCCTTAGTGTTACATTTTCAGACGCTATATAACCAACTTCTCAATCACTCATGAATTGACTGCCAGTTGCGCCCTACCTAGTTTTGGGGCGTGCCACAACCCATCCACTTCTTTGTACATTTTGTATATTTTAATTTGTTTTGTAGATACGAACAGGGCGTAAGAGGCAAGAACAAGCTGGGACATTGAGCTAAAAACTATAAGTCTGGGGTGAGACGCCTGACATGGGATGCCAGGAGTTAATTCCTAGAAGAAACAAATTTTTGTTAGGTGAGGCTATAGGTGGCACACCGCGCCAGCCCCTATCTCAAGAGGAAAAAAATTTCTAAGTCTATTGTGCGATAGAGAGGGCGGCACACCAAGGGGTATCTGGCTGAAAATTTTTGGTCAATATTGACTCAAAAGACCTTAAAATTACATAAAATCCCATGCCCCACCTTTTATTCAAAGTCTCATTCATACTTTTTCCTCAAAAAGTTGGAAAAAAACAAAAAGCAAAAATTTCTCTCTCTCTCTCCCTTAAAGTCGTAACTTCCCTTTCCCCCTCCTCTCCATTGTTGTCTTCTCCAAAGCTTTGGTGAAGCTCTCATCTTCAACTCAAGTAAGTATATTTCTTCTCTCTTGATTGATTAATGATGCAAGCATGCTCCCACACCCTTCTTCCCCAAGATTTAGAACCCAAAATCACCATTGTTGGTGAAAAACTTCAATTTCATGTTTTGAATTTTATGAGCTTAGTCTTAAATTCTTCCATGATTATATATTATCTTTGTTGGGTAGCTTGATTCTTGGTTGAATATGGCAATTTGAACTTGTGGGGATGATGGGGTAGGTGAATTAAATTTTTGAATGTTGGTGGGTAGGTGCATTGATTGTGGAGAGAGAAAATATTTGAAGCTTTGAATTTTTGAATGTGATAATTACTTGAGTTGGGGAAATTCTTAACTAATTCGTGTTGAATGGTAGTAAATTGTTTATTGTTGGTTGATTGAATTGAATATTGTTACTCCAGTACATGAATTACTTGAATCGCGAATTGGAGAAGGAAAGTGAGAGGGATAGCCTAGATAGTGCATTCTTGATTAAAAGTTAAAATCTAGAGGAGAGTTGAAAAGAAAGAAAAATTGATGAACTTGGTATAGTATGAGTTAGTGAATTAAATTGGATTGTTGAGATTGGATGATGATGGGAGAATTCTTGAGTACCCTATTTGATAAATTCTCACATATACACTAGCAAATTAAGTGTGGGGTGAATTTTTGCACCTTCCACACTTAGTTAGTTAGCCATTTGGTTCACAAACTAATTTTGTAAAGTTCTTGATTTTTTGCTTGATAGGTACCATGGCACCAAAAGGAAAGGAGAATGTAGTTGAGAAGAGCCGAAAGAGGGGTAGACCTAGAAAAACAGAAGCTAGCTCCTCGGCTCCCAAAGCAAGCCCCGTAAGTAGATTTGGAGCGAAAGCAGTTGAGCCTCATGGGCTTACTTGGTTTAACACTCAAAAAGAATCCAAGTATGCACCTAAGAACTGGATAGATGAAGGTCGCTTGCCACTTGAGTTCCCGGCTATTCGGGAAAAGATACATGAGTTAGGAGCTGGCTATATATTCAATGAGCCAGAGAGGTGCAACCTCACTTTGGTGAGGAGATTATACGCAAATTGGGAAACCTCATTCGGAGAGAGTACAAAGATCAAGATCAGAGGACAGGTGGTGCGATTCATAGCTAAGAGGTTCAATGCTTTCTTAGGGATACCTGCAGTAGACCCTTCGGAGTATTTCATCTTGTTGGAGAAGCCGCCATATAGAGACATCCTCCACACTTTGTGCGGTAAGCACTCATCCACCTGATGGGCGAGGGATCAAAATGGTACCCATTCCACACTTGTGTTTGCTTATTTGAATAGGGAGGCAAAGATGTGGGTGAAGTTGGTATGTGCTATCTTTCTCCCGGGACACATTTGATAGAGGTGACTCGTGAGCGGATTGTCTTGGTGTACATGTTGATCAAGGGGATACCGGCTAATTTTGGTATTGTGATTTGCCACAATATGAGGAGATCACAAGAAAATTGTAGATGGAAATATTGTCATAGTAGTATCTTGACCATTTACTTGAGGGAGGAAGGTATCGAGGAGGAGGATGCAGACCTTGTTTTACCTTTGATAGGACATTTGGCTGGACAGATGATAAATGTCACAAAGGTGAAGGAGATTGCTCCTTCCGTAGGTCCCTCTCTTACTATAGCTGATCGGCAGGCCCGAGATGAGAGTTATTAGGGTCATATGTTTGGGATGTTGTAATAACAACTTAAGATAGGAGGTCGACCAACCACTACAGAGGAGATGTCGGCTATAGAGGCACAGTACCCGCTCACAGAGAGTGTTATGTTGATATACCAAGTGGGCCCAACTTTTGAGGAGCCACTTGATGATGATGAAGCTATAGTCTTTACTGATGGTGTTGATGATCTAGACATGGAGGAGGAGGATGCTATAGGTGCCATGCAGGATGATGCTTAGCGACCAGGAAGTTATTTTTCTCTCCCTTTATGATGTGATTTTTTGTGCACTGAGAATAGTGCACCTTTTTAAGTGTGGGGTTGTCACGACCCGAACATAGGTCCAGATAGTGATACGGGACAAGGAACCCCGAGAGGCTCCAAGTCGACCTATGACATGAATATAGCAGCTAAGAGCACACAACAAGCAGAAAATGAAATAATAAAACATGCTTAAACGGAAGTCTGCATACATATCAAGATGAAACAGAGTCAGCATTGACAAGCTGATATTTTACATACTATCTGAAAAGCCTCTAACATAACTGATGAGCTGATGGGACAGCATCCCCAACTAGCTCGACAAAATCTGTAACAGAATAACATAACCATGGATAACTGAATGTCCTCAAAGGATGAGGACACACCAACACTGTCTAAATAGGTCTGAGATGAAAGTAGGACTAGTGATGCGGCTGAGACTGGTCCCTCAGACCTGATCATGAAACGATACAGCATAAAGTATGCAGTGAGTACTTGGAATGTACTGAGTATGTAAGGTAAAAACGGACAATTAAAATATATAAGAGTTCATAAAAGTAGGATAGTATGAACATGAAGTGAATATCATAATATAAACATGAGTGCTCAAGGTTTTCAAATCATTTATAATCTACTCATAATCATAGTCATAAGAGAAACCTTATAAAAACATGACTTGATCCAAAATAACATAAACATAACAATGCATAAGTCATGAGGAACAATGGGAGAACTCGTCTTAACCAACACCATCATGATAGAGCTTACATGATGCCCCAAATATCTCTCTCAAGTAGGCAGAGCCGTCCCAGGCTTGCCGGGCAAGGGACATGCATGATGTGATATCACAAGGGGAAAATCCATGAATACATATACCTATGGTGGTACGTAGTTATGAGACCACGGGATTTACCTGAATGTCGGGTCTACTCGATGCTAGACACTGCTCCTAAAATCATGCACATGAGGGCTCATATCGTAATCATAAAATCATTCATGAAGTTCATGGCCAAATAAATCATAACATACTTGATCATACTTGAAATACATGATTAGCCATGAATAAGGGCCTGTGAGTCGGCCCAAAGTCATACATTCATAAATCATGAAAACATGCATGATGGTGGAATTCATATACTTGACATTCATAAATCCATGAAAAGTACTTGAAGAGAAATCATATCATAAATCATAATTTAGGCTTAGGAAGATTAAAACCATAATAGAATCATAACTTAATTTTTCATTAAACTTTGCATAATTAGGCATAGATTGACTTAGATTTGAAGTCATAAAAATTGTAATCAATTTAAATACAAAATCTACCCATAGATCTTAAAACAACATTTAGAACATAAAGAGTATTGACCCATAATCAAATAAAAAAGAAGTCCATGAATTTGGGGTTAAAAACCCATAAGATCATCAAATTTACTTTAATACTTGAACATAGAGGAAAATTGGGGCATGAGAGTGAAGAGGGACTCTCATTCACAACCCTACATACCTAGATAATCTGATCTTACACTCTCTCTTGAAAGCTCAAAGGAATTGACTAAGAAATTGGAGAGCTCTAGGCTTGATTTCAAAGAGAGACCCCTACTCTTGCATGCATGGGAGTTGAATGAATTACGATAGGTCTACCCCTCTTAAAATCCTCTTAACAGAGCTTAAAACAACGTAATTTAGGACCTTAAAGCTAAGGATTTATGAAAATACCCTTAATGAAAAATTTGGAAATTGAACAATGCCAGTCATCATGGGCCTTACCACGAGTCGTACCTGAAGAAACGACTCGTGGTCGCCACTCGTGATCACTACTGGTCACCTAGCAACCTTCCTGGATTCTCACCAAGACTTCATCCCAAGACTCGTGGTTTCCTACCATGGGTCATAACATCACTCATGACTTCACCTCCCCCATGACCCTAACCATGAGTCGTACCCACATACCACGACTCGTGGTGTGACTCGTGGTCTGGATACCTAGACTCCAAGTATTCTTCATGACTCCTCCTACAACTCGTCACTTGGTCTCACAACTTGTACCATGAGAAAGTATGAGTCATTTTTCAAGAATTTTCTTCTGATAATATTCCCAATTTCCGAGTCTAGTCTTAGGCACTTTTGGGATATTACAATATCTCCCCCTTGGGAACATTTGTCCTTGAATGTGGGGACATTTGGTTCCTGGAATGTAAAAGCTGTTACACCTGCAAAATTCCCGGCATAGAGATGGCCTATTCGCGTGTTGGTTAAGAGTATTTGAAAGCGACATGCTAGAAAAGGCCCGGGAAAAGGATCAGACAAAAACCCTCGTCGAACCATCGCGGAAGGAGCCTGGCGCAGCCCTGTTGGCAGCGTGTCATGGAGGTGGGGTCACAAGGCTCCGTGACACGTTGGCCTTGACCGGGCACAAGTATATAAAGCCCCACTTCGATTTTAATTCATTAAACTATCAAATAATTTCGTAAAACCAGAGGTTTGTAGAGAGAACGCAAGGTATTGATAATATTCTACTGGACATACTGTCAAAGGTAGTCCAAATCCAAATTAATCTCTGTGACAATCGAGGTATTTAGCAGCAGAGCATTCCTAATGGATTTAGTTTCGCGAATTTGCCGACAAACCATCAGAGCTACGAAGTTAAGGTAAGTGGAATTGCTCTAAATTAGTGTCAATGTGCTCCTAGCTCAAAGTGAATACTTCTCCCTTTCCGGGACTTCTCAAAATAGCAAGTTTTTTCAATCGCCTTCGAGCAAGCCTAAGTTTAGGCCATAAATATATCGAAAGTGACGTTTCTTTTTAGAATATTAGTGTAATTAGTCCTAATTGACTTATATGTGAATGCAGCTGGGAGAAGAAGCTAGAGACCGACGAGCTTCATCCGTTAACGATAACCCGAGGTTAAGGTATGTAAAGCCATTTCCTTCGGCAAGTTACTAACTCTAGCCTAGCATAATTCAGTGAACTCCGTAATAGAACTCCTTGAGTTGAATACAAGTGGAATGTGCAAGTCTGCAAGTCCGTCGGCGCTGTTATGGTCGTACTCGGTCCGAAGGTAGTGTAGCAAACACAAAATGGCGAGTTAGCATTCCTGCATCACAAGATAGCCAAGTGTGTGATTAGCAAGCATGTTTTATATTAATATGATGTATATTCAATAAAGTTAGTAAGTAAAATCGACAGATGTATAGTAACCCAAGGCTGTGACACATTCGGACAAATGATATCTTATTGCGCATTAGCCATACAGACATAGTATCTTGGCTACTGTATTAGCCATGCAACTAGATAAAGATCACAGAATTCACAAGATAATAGCAGTATGAGAATCAAGATAATACGTAAAGAGATCAGAATAAGAAACGTAATTCAGATAGTATTTTTCAATAAACATGCTTGCTATATATATGTGCTTATTGTTTGTTGGAGACTGGTTGTGTCGTGAGGGCACCCACAGCCCTCACCGCCCCTTGGTTGGTAATCCTGCCGCCCACCGAGCGGGTGGGCTTACGTCACTCCAAGGAGTGGCATGCCGCCCCCAGCATTGGACGAAGATGGGATGAAGCTTTCCCATATCAAAGTTGATCAACATTATTATACAGAAGCTCCAGCGTGCCAGCCAGGAGTTTATCTGAGCATAGCCGCCATTGTGACACAGTGATAGGAGTCCTCCAGATCGCTACGCTATTTATATCGGAGCGCTATGGCCCGAGCCGAAGCCTGTGGGGCCGGCAAAGAGAAAGCTCAGGTTAATAGGATGAGGAGTGACTTATTTTTGGGTCAGGTTTTAACTCCTGGGCAAAGTATATAGATTGTTTGTTTGCTTGGCGCCATCCGGCTAAGGGCTGGTATTGGCTCTTCTTTCTATACGTATATGTATTTATGTGCTATATACTAGTTAATAAACAACAGGCCGCCGCGTCTACAAGTACGTTCCTGCTCTTTCACGCCACGTAAAAGCCCGCACTCGGCTCATACGCTTTCAGATTCGCTTATCTCCTCGGCTATTCTGCACTGCTAGTCATGTTATTTGTATTCAGATCATTGCTTTGCATACTCAATACCACCAGACCGATGCCCATTGGGGCGCGCATTACGGCTCAAGTAGTGCCTATATAGACGAGGAGGCAATCCCGTGATTCCAACCAGCCTATAAAGTCACGCCTCCCGTCATCCGAGCCCGATATTTAGAGGTGTAGTTCTATTCCTTTGTTATACAAAGCTGCAGAGCCCAGCTCCTGCTCCGATCATTTTTATCGTTACTCATGAGGCTTGCCGATTGTATGTATTTATCTCCCGTGGTCGGGCTTGAGCCGGCCGTGTGAGGCCGTGTATTTGTGTTCAGCTTGTTAGCTTTATTGATTATGTTGGCCGTGTGGGGCCATAGCTGGAGCAGTAGTGGTGACCTTGTCGGGCCACGTGAAGCTGTACAAGACTTTTATGTTGAGTTTCGTATGACAGACGAAGATGGGTGGCCTTGTTGGCCCATAGGTTCCTTGTTATGAGTATGTCTCTCGGTTAGCCGTTGTTACACAGTGGCTATAGGCCCAAGCTGGCTGGAGGCCGTGTTTACAGCCGTTATAGCTCGTTGTTCCTTAAAATCAGAAATAGAGCTTGCCAGGCACTAGATGTGCTTAGGCTCACTCAGCTAGCGAAATTCGTGTCCTACTAGTGGCACCAGTGTCAGTTATACCCCCAAGGCTGGGCATGACAAACTTGGTATCATAAGGTGTCGTGTCCTGTGGAGTCTGCAAGCCGTGCTAAGTCAAGTCTTGTCTATGGATGTTGTGCACCACATTCAATAGGCAGTGGAGGCTTCATGGGCATGATAGGATGGTACCTTTCTCATTCAGCCGTGCTAAGAGCGGTACAATATAGGGTTGAGTCCCTAAAAACATACCTTATTCTTTGGTTACAACATACAAAGATGTATCAGTAACACCCTTCCACCAGTAGAAGATTAGATATAGAAGTGCGTAAGAGGGCACTAGCCAGCTACAAGGTAATTACGCAGCCAGGAGGAGGTATCGTAGACCTCTCAAAGGTGTGATACCTTATCTACTCATCTCAAAGAGATACTCCTATAACTTTAGCAGGAAGTTATAAGCATAACGTAAATACGAGTTGACTTTATTTGTTAGATATATAAGATCTCGACAGATATGATACATAGATTTATATAAAATGGAAAAGAGGAATACATGACTCATTTCATTTATGATTATGTGACACATCCATGATGAAACATGTTTTTATACTCAACCTCTAATTCTGACTTCAGCAACAATATAATATAAGATCCAGGACATGCCTCCCATTAAGCAAAGGCAAAGACGGATTGGATTGATTCTAGAAAGTGTTAGAAAGCGAAAGCAGCCCTTATGATTATGTACGTTGAGTGCACTTCGCGATAATAAGCCGTAAAAGCAAGTAAGACCGCTAGCTTACTCGCTGTGTGTAAAAGACCTATCGGTAATGGAATACAGTAATATTCAAGTTCGAGTTAGAAAAAGGCCAAGTCAGGCACATAATACGCTAACAACAAAGCAAGACACACCGAGATATTGGGGCTATGGTTTTGCTGTGATACCGAAGATAGTGGGAGTCTTGTGAATTAGATGGGTCCACCATGCTGTGTTAAGAATAAGCTTCTGAGGCTTGACCAAACAACCTTATTAACAACAAAGTATGTGCACCTTGAACCTCGCAGCTAAACTTAAGCAAGATAAGGAAGAAGCAGATACCGTATTTTGTGGGGGGTGCCCAGAATCACCCCAAATGTATAGAATACCGTGTGTTATGACTAAGCCCCTGACCGACAGCTAAGAGATAGTAAGAGTGCGGTTCAGAATGCCGCGGTATGTCCGCCTATGGAGAAGTTAAGAAACTACCGATACAACGATTCTAATCTAGTGTGGCCTAGGAGATAAGGCCCAAGCAGACAAATGTGGGCTCTCAATATAATTCCAAGTAAGGTCACAAGATTTGAATGTTGACTTACATCAGAAGAGTGGCGAAATTTCAATAAGAAACCATAATTAAGCGCATATGTTGTTTCTTCTAGAATGGGATGAAAATCCAATGGAATGATAAGAGAATATTGTGAGATATCATTAGACCGTAGAAGTGTATACCATGTATAGCATGAAATTCGAAATCATGTCGAGATTACGTATTACAGCGTACCCGCATGTATTGCAATGAAGTTATTGATATATATATATATATGTAGATATATATATATATATGTATATATATGTACACATAATGTATATGTTTGGGTGGAGTACCGCCATTAGGGCAATCACACAGATCATAGTCAGCTAGGAAGTATATACGCATTGCAATTACAGACCCTTGCTAAAAAAAGAGAGAAGAGAAGAGAAGGGGCAAGTTAAGTGTGACTTACGATAAGCCATAGAAACTATCTTAGTTTTCAAGTATTTGAGCACAGACTCATATGTTTGTTGCCGTATCTAGGCTTTAGAAGCTTACAAGAGTTAGTAGCCTAAATCAGGTGGTTAGATGATCAGGGCATAGTTAGATCTGCCTAACGACCAAACTGGGCACTGCATTAAAGGTGGAAGCATCCCTAAAGATCAAGAACATTATCGTACGTGCTGCAACTTAATTGTAGACCGAATAGGCATACTTCGCAGGTTAGCACACTGTAATTTTTCTCTAACATGTTAAGTGGTCGTACATCATTTTCCCAAATTTTGTAGGTGAGAGTCGGCCTTAGTCAACGTAGCAGGTTATTATGTGGAACACTCCCTTGTTACCACGTTCGAGTCAAACAAGCCCGGGCAATTCCCAAGAAAGGGTCCACACGCAGTCGCGTACTAGTACTTCACTCGGTTCTCGTAAGATATTCGACACAGAGCCTAGCAAAAAAGGCCGCCTTATAGAATGGCTCATAGGACTGATTTCTAAACAAAGAGTATAAATCCGAGTGGATACGCACAAGGCATAAGAAATTGGTAGTATTCTGCTAGCACAATGTTAACTAAGACAAGGAGATCAATAGACTTCCCGTAAATCACAGTAGATTGATCGCCCCGGGAGTAAGTTCGATTGCCTGCACTTTACAGCTTGTTTAAGTAGAATAACAAAGCAAGTAGATGCCCACAAATGCTAGCTTATGCATGAGCTACGCATGCTCGAGTAGGACATTTAGGGCATTGTTAGGATTACCGCAATACTCGAGTCATTCAACCCACTATTCAGCTTACTCAAGGTTATGCAGCGATTATTAGAGATCATGACTACTATCAGATCCTCTGATCGATACGAGCACATGGGTGTGCGACGATCGCTTAGGGTTATCCCAAGAACAAGCAGCCTTAGCATGCGCTAAGGCCGATAAGCTCTAGTATACCTATGGATTACCTTGCCGGTTTCTCCGGCATGAGAAGCCGTATGACCGTCAATTATATGCCAAGTTCTCTCGAATATGAATATGATGTATCACTCAAGAAGAGACAATGAAGTAGCAAACGCCTTAGCTATAAATCTATTAGGAGTTTGGCGTACTTGTAGCCGAACAACTAGGAATTATCCGTAGAAATACACCAATTAGCTAGCCTAGCCAAGCCGTGTAGCGGAATTGTGAGGACAACAAATCGGTAATTCAAAACACCGTCAGTGGTCGTCATTAGTTGTGGGAAGTAAAAGAAAGGCAATATGAAGATCCCGACTCGTCCAAATTTTAAGGACAAAGATTCGCAGGGGAAAGCACCGCATTTCCAGACAAGAGGGACGGAGTGCCGCGTTGTAAAGGTCGCCCGTGTTCCGTATGTTTTAGGGTTCCGCCAACGCATTATGAATGAGGTACATTACGCATGTTATTCTCTTCACCCTCGGTACTACCGAAAATGTACCACGATGTCAAAGAAAGTCTACTGCATGTGTATGAAAAGAGAAATTGCTGAATTTGTAGCCTGGGTTTAAATCGCTGCCAGGAAAGCGAAACACCGTAAAACCAGGCGGGTTAACTCAGACATAGCCGTGCCTCTCTCGGGAAATGGGAAGCAGCTGAATATGGATTTTTGTGGCAGATTACCCCGTACCATGCATAGACACGATTCTATACGGGTGATAGTTGACAAAGTTAACAAAATTAGCTCATTTCCTCGCGCGAAACTATTTCGGCCGAAGATTATGCTGATTGTATATCAGAGAAAATAGTCGATTACATGAGTGCCAGATTTGTTATTTGCATGAGATACGCCTGGCGCCAGATTTTGGCACACAGTCAAGGAGGTCTGCACGCTAGATTAATTTGAGCACGCCGTTCCACCCTGCGTATGGATAGGTTGAACGCACTATTCGGACGCCGAGGATATGCTAGCGAGCGTGTGTGTGCTGATTTTGAGGAAGTCGATGGGTATTTGCCGTTAATTAAGTTTTCTTATAATGATACTATCACTCGCCTATCCAGATGGGCGCCCCATGAGGCATTATACTGCGAAATGCAACATCACTGTTGGTTGGTTTGATGTAGGAGAAATAGTGTTGGTTGGGCCGCATTATTCAACAATGAGGAGAAGGTAAAGCTTATCAGAGAACGCCATCGACCGCACAGAGCTTCGCCGTAAATCGTATGCTACGTGTGGCGTAGACTTGGAATTCGGCTGTGAACGACCGGGTATTTTTGAAAGTATCACCATGAAAAGGAGTGATGAGATTTAAAAGAAAGGTAAGCTCACTCCAAGATTTATTGGGCCTTACTTATTCGTTTGAAAAGATAGGCCGAGTGGCATGGGAGTTGAACTTGCCTCCAGAGTTAGAACTGGCCCCATCCTGGGCTCTTCATGTATCTATGCGAGGAAATGCATAGGAGACCCATCCCGAGCAAGGCCCCAAGACAGATATCCATGTTATAGAAGAGTCAAGCCTACGAAGAGGTTCAAAAGAATATAATAGATGCATGCATCCGTAGATTGAGAACCAAAGATATTGTGTCTCACAAAGTACCGTGGCGTAACAGAACCGAGAGGAGATGACTTGGGGAGGCGGAGGAAGATATGAAAACCGTATACCCTAACTTGTTCCTACTAGTCGCGATTGTGTATGCTAGTATTGTTACCTAAGGCAAAGATTCATAGTTGCATATGTGCATGAATAAAAGATCAATTTTAAGCAATCACATGAATACTATAGTATTAAAAGAGTACCGTATTGGACTTTTCGTATTTCGCTTTTGGGATAGTCCATATTACAGGAAACTCGCCGAAATTTCTAGAATGTTGGAGTAAGTTGAGAAGTCCTAAAGATAGAATTTTACATTCCGAGGACGAATGTGGTTCTGGGGCGGGGGAGAATGTTACACCTCAGAAATTTGCGGTCGTAGATGGCCTATTCGCGTGTTAGTTAAGAGTATTTGAAAGCCATACATGCTAGAAAAAGGCCCTGAAAGGATCGAACAAGAAACCCGTTTAAACCATCACTAAGTGAGCCGAGACAGAGCTCCTCCGCATTGCAACAGTCACGAAGGTGGGGCCTCCGTGTTGGCTCCGTGACACGTTGGCCTTGACCAGAACAAGTATAAAGCCCCACTTCTCGGTTTTAATT
The DNA here is from genome assembly GCA_018107945.1 of Datura stramonium. Taxonomy (NCBI): domain Eukaryota; kingdom Viridiplantae; phylum Streptophyta; class Magnoliopsida; order Solanales; family Solanaceae; genus Datura; species Datura stramonium. The sequence goes on along the minus strand of JACEIK010003336.1, from coordinate 126,541 downwards.
CATTAAACCATCAAATAATTTCCAGAAACCACAGAGGAATAGAGAGAGAATGCAAGGTATTGATGAAATCTCGTCCGTTTACACCGTCAAAGGTAGTCCAAATCCAAATTAACCTCGCATACCGAGGTATTTAGTACAGGAGCATTCCTACGGATTTAGTTTTGTGAAATTCCGCCAACAAACCGCGAGGCCGAGTTAAGGTAAGTGGAATTATTTTAAATTAGTGTCAATATGCTCCTAGCCTAAAGTGAATAGAGCCTTCTAGGGACTTTCTGAAAAAATTGCAAGTTTTCGACCGTCTTCGATAAGCCAAAGTTTAGGCTATAAATTGAAAGTTACATTATCTTTAGAATATTGGTGTAATTAGTCCTAATTGAATTATATGTGAATGCGCTGGGAGAAATAGCCGGAGTACCGACCGAGCTTCTCGTCTCATAATCGATAAATTCGGTGTTAAGGCATGTAAAGCCGCTTCGGCAAGTTAGTACTAGCCTTGTATAGCATAGTAAACTCCGTAATAGAACTCCCGAGTTGAATACTCAAGATTGCGCAAGTTCGCAAGTCCGGGTTATGCTGTTATGTCGTGAGATCAACCAAAGTAGTGTGAGCAAAATGGGCCTAAATGGCGAGTTAGCATTCCAGATCAAGATAGCTGGGCAGGGTGATTAGCAAGCATGTTTTAGATTAATATGATGACATTCAAAATAAAAGTTAGTAAGTAAAACGTATAGACAGATAGTAACCTCAAGCAAGGATTGTGCTATCTCAGACAAATATGATATCTTACAGATTAGCCATATGTATTTGCATTGTATCTTAAGGCGATTAGCCATGCAATAGATAAAGATCACAAATTCGCATAATAGCGTATGAGAATCAAGATAATGTACGTAAAGAGATTAGAATAAGAAATCGAATTCGTAGATAGTATTTTTTCAGCTTAAACAAGTGTTTGCTATATATATGTGTTTATTGTTTGTTGAGACTTGGTTGTGTCGTGAGGGCACCCCCTTGAGCGTCCCGCGCCCCGGGTTGGTAATCGTGCTGCCCATCGAGCGGGTGTTTACGTCACTCCAAAGAGTGGCATGCCGTCCCCGCTTGACGAAGATGGGATGAAGCTTTCCCATATCAGCCGGGGACGCATTATTATACAAAATAGCTCCCGTTGTGCGTTTAGCGCCTGTGGAGCAGATTCAGATACGCTTTAGTTATGGGGCTAGTAGAGCCTCCTGACTACATGCTATTTATATCGGAGGTTATGGCCCGAGCGGAGACCTGCAGGGGCCTGGCAGAGGTGCTCGTGAAGTTGCGCTACGAGGGAGGACTATTTTTGGTCGGTTTTGACCTAAAGGTGGGTATATAGATTGTTTGCTTGCTTGGCACCATCCTCGCTTATGGGGGTGCTGGTATTGGCTCTTGCTTTCTATATGTATATGTATGTGCTATATACTAGTTAATAGACAAAGAGGCCGTCAAAGGCTTCACAAGTACTGCCTCGCTTCCCTTTCACAAAGACAGTAAAGCCCGATTCGCCCATACGCTTTTCATTCGCTATCTCCTACTATTCGAATCGTTATAGTCATGTTATTTGTATTCATGTAGTTCATTGCTTTGCATACTCAATACCAACAGATCGACGCCATTGGGGCGCTCGCATTACTTGCTCGCAGTACCATAGCGAGAGGCAATCCTCATGATTCCAACACTTATAGAGTCATTTCTCGCCCTTGCCATCCGAGCCCGAAGTATTCAGAGGTGTAGTTCACTTTGTTATACAAGACGGGTAGATCGGGGCCCTGGTCAGCTTTTACGCACTACAGAGGCTTGTTGATTGTATGTATTTATCTCCGTGGCCGCTGGAGCCATTGTGCGAGGCCGCGTTGTGTTCAAGAAAGGCTTTATTGGATTATAAGCATGTGTGGGGCCATAGTCTCGATAGTAGTGGTGACCTCATTGGGTCACGTAGTTGTACAAAGACTTCCTTTATGCTGAGTTTCTTTTATGACTAGACAAAGATGGTGGCCTTGTCGGCCCGCATATAGGTTCTTGTTATGAGTATGTCTCTCGGGTTAACGTTGTTACATACACCAAAGCTATAGGCCCGGGGCTGCCGAGGCCGTGCTTTCTTACACCAAGCTATATAGCCCATTGTTCTCGCAGAATCAAATAGAGCCAGCTGTGCACTAGATGTGCTTAGGCTCACCAAGAAGGGCCCAGTCCTACTAGGGGCACTGTGTGTCGGGCCATACTCCCCAAGGCTGGCGTGATAAAACATACTAAATCACCGGGAAACTCGTCATCCCAAATGCCAACATCTATAGCTGAAAACCGGCAAAGTGATTTGACTTCCGATTCAAACTACATGACCGAACCGAATTTTTGAAACGCGATACATACACTAACACGAAAGAAATTGGAAACACATGAACTTAACATGAAACCTGACAAAGTAATAAGAGAAATGACTGATACCTCGGGTCGTAATCAAATCAGTAATAGATGCGGTATGAAGCATCATATATGCTTTCGCTTCCCATGTAGCTTCCCTTAACATGTTGATTTCTACGTAACCTTTACTTAGCTACTTCTTTATTTTTAGTTTCAACCTCAAGATCAAGAATTTCAACCGAACCTCTTCATGCTAGGGGCCATCCTTCGCACTCTGGCGTTTCATGGGAATCACAAAAGCCGGATCACCCATGCAATTTCGCTAAAAGTGACACATGGAAAACTGATGTACCGAAGCCAATTCTAAGTGGAAAATCTAACTCATAAGCCACCTTTGCCAACACGTCTCATGATCATGTACGGGCCAACATAACAAAGGACTATGTTTCCCTTCTTTTCGAATCTCATCACTCCTCTTCATGGGAGATACCTTCAAAAAGACCCAACCATCAACTTCAAATTTCCATCTTCTTCTTCTCAAGTTCTAAATTTTTAAAAGTTAAAAAAATAAAAATATTTTTAACCTTTGCCTTATAAGTTGAACCTTCTCCATAGCCTCATAATCGAATCCTCTCCTATCAATGTAGCTTCACCGAATTCAAATCAACCAATAGGGGATCTACATCTCCGCCCATAATGAGCTTCAAATGGCCTATCCACGTCGGAATGGTAACTATTGTTATATGGAAATTCGATTAGACGTAAATGATCATCCCAACTACCCTTGTAATCAATCACACACATTTTCGCACATATCCTTCTGAGTCTCCAATGGTCCTGCTCATCTCGCCATCTGCTTGGTGCCTGAAAAGTTGTACTAAGCTTGACCTAAGTACCAAGTCCCTTCCCTAAAACAATCTACAAACTCAAGAGGTAACCGATACCTTGATCACTGAAAAATATAGGCCCGTGTTACGCTTTATAGCTTAAATTGGCTCGTGTTGTCTAAGCTATTTGATACATTTTCATGTGATTTTTATATAAAAGTGAAGATATGTGCTAACCAACATGATTAGCCTTTGTTTTGTAGGTTTTTGATGACTTTGAGGAGCTAATTCATGAATTGTTGAAGTAGAGGCTTGGAGAAGGAATCAACACGCGAACGTCGCAAAGAGGAGGCCCAAAACAGCCCACCCGCGCGTCGCAACGCGGCCACTAAGCAGTGTGCCGCCCCAAGATGTGCTCTCACGCATACAGTAGCGTGTTACCTGGGCAGGTGGCCCGCGACCAAGGAGGTGTGACGCGCTGCCGGCAGCCACGTGCTATCGCGCAAGATGTCGCCGCGCCGATTTTCGGCTGGGATTTGCAAGTGAGCTGCGATGCCTCCGTGTCACTATGCGTTGCTCGCGACACTCCGTGACACGGAGCCGTTCCACGACAGCCAAATTATGCATGTTCTCCATTTACTATAAATAGGAGACCTTTAGCTCCTAATTCCATTTGGTCACGATTTTATTCAAAACTCGCATAGATGAAGTGGGAGAAGTGGGGAGAACTCATCTAGGGTTTATAAATTCCCTTCTCATCTACCTATCTCATGTAAGTATGTAGTTTAGAGTGATTAATAGTAGTATAGAATAGTTTTTTATGAAGATGAATGGCAAGAACCTTCCTCTAGGTTGAAGCTATGGATTATGATTGTAATATTATGATATTGTTTTGGAATTGAGTTATCGATTGTTATTTTTGCCTTTCAATTTCGATTTGTTGGTTGTTTTAATGATTGATCACCATGAACGAATATTTGTTAGCTTGGAAATAGCTGAGAAGGCATTAGCCTTAGGTGGTCAGGATGGCGTATAGGAATGTGGGGAGCAAGAAGATCTCTGAGGTTCCGTTTGGATAGAAATATCTAACACCTTGCTTGGTTACCACACGGAGGTTATGAAAGACCAACTGGGATGTCACATCACCACTCGAAGAAGTAGTTGTGAGGCTAAGTTGAGTTAATGGTTAGACGCACGAAAGTCCCTAATCGTTTCCCCGTAAACCACAACATATTGATTGCCCGCGACTAGAAAATTAAACTCCTCGCTCACAATGATGCAAAGGAGGCTAGATTGCCGTGTTTAGAGGCTCGAAAGACCATGAACATGCAATTCCAGTTATGTGAAATAACAATTGATAGTCCCATGCTTATTCCATTGCAAATCGTAGTCACATGATTATCCGGTTTTGACTCTATGTTGCCCTAGAGCACTTTCTAATACGTCAGTTGACCCAAACTTAGACTTAAATACTTCCAAATGAAAATGTCTATCACCACTTTAGGTATTTAAGATCACACTAGAAATGGATAGTTAGAGGAATGGGTCCACTTCGGTTCGACATTCCGGTTTTAAAAAGAGCCACTATATTACTTCACGACCCGCATACCCTGCGTTCATCAAGTTTTTTGGCGCTGCTGCTGGGACTCGCGAAGTTCTTGATAACTTATCATTTTTGTGTGATTTCCGAATTTTCCTAAGTGTTGAGAAACTTGGTCTTAGTCTCTTCTATTCGCAGTGACGTGCTGTCCCGCCGAGCCGGCTAGAAATAGAGCTTGTGGAACCGCGTTGAACTCAATGTCAATCCATTTGCAAAGGAGAATAGCTCTAGAGCAAAAGCTGAAGAGACTTCAAGAAAAGGTACAACAACAACCAGCCCGCGGGGCAAGCACGCTTGTTTACCCAAGCAATGGCAAGAAGACCAGCCTCACAAGTGGCAATCCCACTAACAATTTAATGTGACCTCTAGTATCCGTAAACCTGAGCCCTGGAGGGAATCTTTTGAGCTTAAACAATATGGTGCAAACCTGTTGCATTCTAGTGGCCGCCCATCGGAATGGCACATGAGGACCAAGCAGCAAAGACTTACGTAGCTTTTTTAGAGATAAGTGACACGTTTGTCCCCACCCCGCGCGTGTCCATGATTATGTCCGATTGACCCTCTCCCATTTTCACTGGGGGAGGCGAAAAGGGTCAAGGCCGAGCCACCGAACTCCATAACTTCAAGGGATGACTTGGCCGTAAAGTTCCTTATCGATTCTTCCTTCGTGCAAGACTACAAAGTTGAGAAGTGAGATACTGGGCTTCAAGCAGGTTCACGAGAACTTGTATATGGCTTGGGAAAGATTCAAGTCATCGTTGAGAGACTCCGTCCCCATCAAGAAGAACAAATGAAGTGCTGGCCCATACCTTTGTAGAAAGTCTAGACCCACATATAAAATATTACTAGACTTCGCACGGTGGGCAAGCCTTGAGAAGACGTATGATGAGTTGTACACTTTGTTGAACAATAATTGCACAAGGAAATCCAAGAGTGGCACAAAGAATCATCAAGAGGGGCAGGTGAAGAAGACTGAAGGATGTATGCAGGGTTTGAATGCCTTGGCAGCAGCCGCTAGCTTGCCCAACATCAACTATGACTCAAACTTCAATAAACCGAGTATGCACCAACATCGTGGCTGCCAGCAATAAGCCATCAAGCTCCTAGTTGGTGTGGGAATGTAGGTAATAATGGCATAACGTGTAATCTTGTGGAGCCAATCCCTGAATCATTCAATTTTGTTGTGAATGTGCAAAGGAATCGACTTGGGAACAACTCCAACAGAATTGGCAGAGCCACCCAAATTCTTCTTGAGTGGAAATCAAAAAGCAAAGATTTTACGTAACCTCAACAATATCGCATCAAGACAATAGGCATTGATGGGCATAGTGCGCCGCATTGAGGAAACACTTAAAATTATGGAGACCTTAATCGCTAGCGTAAAATCGTGCGAGGATGGCAACAAAAAAAAAATACTCTAATGTGAACCAGCAAGTAGCCACCGCAATCTTGAAAACAAGTGGGTCAGATGACAAATACCAAAACATGAGGCCGCTAGGGGGATTGGCCAAGCGACGCAGATCTCAACTCCCTGCTGAGACTAATGCCACGCTCTTTTGTAGCTGAAGACAAGCTAGTCGATGCAAAGGCTTCAAAGAGTTGAGAAAGAGGTGCAGCCGAGTTGGTAAGACTGTGACCATCAACCGATACTAGAGCAAATCGTGGTGGCCGGGCAACAAAATGTGCAATCTTCATTGCAACAAGACAAAGACCACTACTACCCTTCCCTTTCAAAGATTCATAAAGAGCAAGGAGGAAGAATACTAAAAGTTCTTTGAGACTTTCAAAGAACTTCACATAAATTTGCCTCTTTATTGATGTCTTAGTGTGTGATGAGCGCCCGCAAGTGTACGGGTCGCATAAGTACAAAGGGCTCTTTAAGAACCGGAATGTCGAACCCACAGAATAGAATACTGTAGAAACCTTTTAGGTGTTAATTTTGGCTACAACTACAATGTGCTGAACACAACAAAGGTAAAGAAAAGTTGTTTGTTTTGGAATATATATTTTTATACTAAACAAGCTATCTATACAATTGAGTCTTAACTATGAAAGAGTATGCCGAGGTTACAAAGAACATGTAAAGAAACGAACTATCGATATACGTGGTTTATCTTTTCCCCCGGTTGCTAGTCGGAACTAAAGCCTATGGATTAAAACTCTCGTATTTAACCCAACTTAAGAATCATGAACCTTCCGCCTACAATTTCCTCACAGATAAAAAGGAATTCAAGTTCTAGCTATACAAAACCGATTCCACACATGACTAATACGACTTTCGGCATATTTCTATCCCGAAGGCAAATCAATTCCCAATTTTCCCAAACAAAGAACAGATCATATCCTATTAATTCACAACTTTCCAATTTCTTTATTCCTCTTGGTGAAAAACCGACTTTTGGATTTACATTAACATTGATTTATTATTAATGTAGTAAGAACAAGAATTAAATAACAACCATGGAAGAAACGAGAAAATAAACAAAGAATCAATAATTACATTTCAACACAAAAGTTCATAACCTCAAGAAGAAAGAGAAATTAGCCACTTATTTGTGGATTTGAAACATCGTTAAATGAAAGTGTTAACTTACAAACATTTGAAAGGAAGAAGAAAGGGATAGAGAAAAACCCTAAGAATTCCTGGGTCCTCTTAACCGCCGTAACCCACGTTTGCTCCACCAAGTCGAATAATTAAAAATGCCCCTAAAGTGTTCTATTGATATCTAGGGATAAATTTTCCCGGAATAACAAGCAACGTGTCACGGAGTGCATCGCGGAAAGCACGCTCCGTGACACGATGCAAACGCTAAGCCCTCTCGAAATTGTCCCGCCTGTGTAATTGCTTCCACCGTGGCACGGCATGTATCGCGTAGCACAGCCTAACGTGTTACTGCAACGAAGGACTTTCGAAATGCAAAGTCTCGGAGAATTAATCCCAACGTGGCTCGGCCTCTCGATCGCGGACCCTCACCGGAATTTATTGGAATTTTCCATCCTGTGCAGAGTGCATCCGCGATGGCAGCCGTGTCACGCCTCCATCGCGAGACCTGTGATCCTTGCTTCACAACCGCTCCTGCTCGTTCCCGGAAGTTCATCTTCGATTCTCTCCCAACATGTCATTTTTCTTCATCAAAAGCATGTTTTCCCCAGAAACAACGCTAATCATGTTGGTTAGTATAAAATCACACTGCATAATTTATATGAGAATGTGGCACACATTATTAGACAAACAAGGCAAACGTTATACATTTGAGTATCGAGTTGGCATATAAATATGCCCCTTATCACCTACCCCACACTTAAAATCTTGTTCGTCCTCAACAATACTTATACAACCTATGAAATTGATATCCCATCATGGCTACTTAGGCTCGAATATTAATCCGAACTACTTGCTATACCCGATTATGTTCAAAGCAAATCATCAAGAAAATAGTGCATAGTATCATTATTACAACTATTACTCCTAATAAATCAAGACCTCCTAGCACAAGAATCGACTCTCGATATCGGGCAAACTCATGCATATTAGCCGACCAAGATATCCGACAATTTAATTTATTCTATCATCAAACATGTGCCCTCACAACAATAAGGGAGATTCCCCGTTTTAATCACATGAACTCTAAGGAAATTCATGTCGGGGTATATATATACACACAATTTCGCTCACTCTCCCAAACGAATTCACATGCATTGTGTCATGACCCATAAGCTTGCCTCTAGTATTACTCCACTAATGTAAGGATGCGTGATGTAAGATCACGTAGACTTAACGGTTATAATGTAAGCTACAACTAGTATATACCGCTAACTAATAATAGTAACCACTTCCTAAGCACTTTTTCACACATCCCATCAACTTCTAGAATTATTTTCTTCCTTCCTCCTCCTCTTGAAGTTTATCTTTATATTTGTCACCCATCTCTTTAACACACCGTGACACTCAAGAGAAAATTGAGCAACAACTTCCTTCCTTCAAATCTCGCCATTTCACCCTCGATTTCCTTTTTTACTTTCTTCCTTTCTTTTTCCCTCACTTTTCTTCTTTTATCACTTCACTCCTTGACACCATGGGAAAATTATACATTTTTCTTGAGCTAAGAGCTTCTGATTTGGTTTGCTGACCATGAAAAGAAGGGGCTCACTTGGTTCACACCCCTTTTCGACAAAAGAAAAACCAAAAAAAGAAAATTTATAAAGGCTAACGGCTCAACGGGCTGACTAGGGCTTAATCTGTGCAGATATGAAAGGAAAACAAGAAAAAACTTTTGGTTGACAAAAAAACGCCTTACATCCTTTCCTACACTACACTTCCTCATTTCGCTTCGTACACACGACAGTGTCTTCGACACCGACAACAAAGATGGAATAGCCAATGTGAACACCACAGTGTGTGTCGGGTGCCTTAGTTTTTGTAACATCAATGGCACACCTACTATCCGCGGGACACCTAGGGCCTCCTCCCCACCTCAAGGCCTCTCAGAATGTCGTCGCAGCTCATTGATCCACTGTGCCCTTGATGCACCTGCCCTCTTTCATGGCGGAAATGATCACCTCCCCTCAACATTGATCTCCACTCTTTCATCGTGTAGCGTATACCTTGGCATACACGATCCCGGTCACATCCGTCATGTGCATCCCCGGAACTGGCCAGAGCACGATCTTAAACCCAGACTCGCTCTGCTCATCCGTGCATGTGGTAGTGTCCGATGGTAGCCCCTCTCCAGCTCGCTCCAATGTGCCGGTGGACCGGGCTCATAATGTGCGGCCATATCCGCATAAGGTGGAGATGTTCATTGCTGAGTACGTGGGCGTCTCGTATTTGCGCCCTAGGATGGCACTGGTGTAAGGAAATCTAATGTGATGATTTGGCCCTTATCTTGATGGTGACTCCTCAATGTCGGGTTCCGATTGGCGTGAAAATTCCCGGATTAAGTGCAGGTTGCACTCCTTAGGCTCGTCGAAATGAAACGTAGCTCAGCCAGCTGGCCAATCCTTTGCACCATCCGGGGAACTCTTGTGCCAATGGTTCCCGTGCAATATGTTCCTAGGAAGTATTTGTTCCTTTATGTTTGATACCATTCTTTCCCTCTTCGGCCACCCATTGTGTTCCATATTGGCGGCGCCGGCCGCGTGAACTGCAGCGGCGTCGCTGGACCGGCCGCCCGGCCTCATCTTTTTCTTCCTGGGGCCGATGTTGACGCGCCCCTTTGTCTCGCTCGCTAGACATTGTCTCTGTTAAAGAAAACAGACAAGAATAATGTTAGTCGATGAATCTTAGCTTTGACTAAGGTTGGGTTTTGGCTTGGCCACCCCACACTTAGTCTTTAGCTCACATTATGCACTTTGGCAAGAACACATTTATTCTAGTTTACAAGAAGATACAAAATCTAAAACACTAACAAAAGTAAAAAAAACATAAACAAAATCGCCTCGTGCCTTCTTAAAATTGATAGTATAACCTCAATGTACTACCGTACTTCATACGCCTAATTCCACATACTATCGATAGTCATTTCATTAAGGCATTCAAATAGAAGAAAACAAGAAAGTGCCAAGAATATTCCATAAACTCAAACTAAGTACCTCGATTTTCATGTAATTCGACGAGTTCTTGGAATTTCACCCAATTTGCACTCCCCGATAATTGCACGTTTCTTGTGGGCATACACGATACATAACACGATTCATTCACCCAACATGCACAACCCACCATTTTTCAACAATTTCTTCGCAATTCAATTTTTCAACTTCACAATCCAACCCTAACTACAATTTAGCACAAAATTCATTTAAGCACGCAATTAACGAGTTCATATGATCACAACGATACTACGAACAACAATTAACAACAACCCAAATGTCTTCAAGCTCAATTTTATATCAAGGGTATGGATTCATCCTAGTTCATGCTAGAAATCGAAATTTTAGCTAAAAATTGAAGGAGTTCAAGAACATACCTTTGATTCGATTAAGACGAAGGAAAAGCTGAGAAATTTTACTCCTATGCCGTGACACGTTGAGGGGGAGGGGATTTTGGGGGTATTGTCATGGAGGGTAGAAGAAAATGGGAGAAATGAGGGTCTTTTTTTTGTGTTTAAAAGTGGAAAATTACATGGTCGCCCTAAGACTCCTGGCAGACCCGACGCGATTAACACGCCAACGTGTCACGGAGGGTAACGTTGAGCATGCCCTCCGTGACACCTGAGCCATCCAGAGATTCGGGAATTTTTGAATCTGTGCTTGCTCAAACAACACGAGGGTAACGCGGAGGCCCTCCTCCGTGACACGGAGCCATCGCGTTGGTGCTCACCGCTTTTGCCACTTAAAAATTTTCTTACCTCGCTTTTCTCCTTTTGCATTCCTTTGCATTTTTTCCTCCGTTCAACTCAGAAACATCTTACCACACGAAATCGATTAGAATTCCAAAGTTGGAGAAATAACAATATTTTTATTTTTCTATTTACACTCCTATACTACAAAAATATTAAATAAAAATAAAAATCTTTTCTTCTTTTTTTTTTTTTTCTATGTACAGCTTTATACTTTACATTTCACGGGTTGCCTCAAAAGGGCCGCCCGGTTTACCATCTCGGCTCGACGCCGTTTTGAGCTCATTCTGCTTCCTAGGGTGACACGTTTCTCACCACTATCATCCTCACCTCCCAATAGTGCTTACACTCTGCCCATTTACCAAGAACGTGGCACTTTGATCTTCACAAATCCCACTGCCCGTGCGGGGTCATCCCCTACTACCTCGAACGGCCTCAACATTTGAGCGTAGCTTCCCGGAAAATGTTTTCAACCTCGAATTGAAAAGTAGCACTTGCCCCTAGCTCGAAGACACTGTACCACATGCTTATCATGCCATCTTTTTGTTTGTTCTTTGTAATATTTGGCACTTTCATAAGCATGCCAACGAACTGCCGAAATTACTGAGTTGCATTGGCCCTTCTTACCCGTTAGGTCCTGTGTCCATATTCAACTTCCTCACAAATTCTCGTAAAGCTTGATGTTCTAGTTCTCTGACACATGACATGCTTTCCCGTAGACTAACCGATATGGAGAGGTCCCAATTGGTGTCTTGTAGGCGGTTTTGTATGCCCACAACACATCATCTAGTTTACTAGACCAATAATTACGTTGGGCATTCACCGTCTTTTGCAGAATCCGCGACCTCCGTTTGACACCTCCACTGTCCACTGGGCTGGGATGATAAGTCAAGGTTATTTTGTGACGCACCCCATATTTAGCGCATCTTCCCGAAGCTTGCACTTCGATAAAGTGGGCTCCTCCATCACCTATAATGGCTCGAGCCCCAACCTTGCGAAGATGTGTTTCTTCACAAACTTTGTTACTACCTTGTTGTCATTTCAGGGGCAAGCTATCGTCTCCCAATCTACTTTGATACACAACTCATGTGCCTACCAAGATGTAACGATTACCAAATGATGATGGGAATGGGCCCAAGAAGTCGATACCTGATACATCAAAAAGCCTCCACTTCGAAAAAGTACATTCCGCCGCGCATCTCTTGTCTCTACCAATTGTACCGTCCTTGGACATCTATCGCACGTTTACATGTGCCATAGGAGTCCCCGAAACGCTGTAGCCAAAAGAAACCCGACCGTAGTACCTGTGTGCCGTTCTTCGCCTCCGTGTGCCCTCCATAGTGAGAGGAGTGACAACTCCTCAAGACCTCCCACTTGGCTTTCCGGATACACCTTTGGTCACCCGATCCGACCCCCGTTAAACAAATATGGCTCGCCCCAAATGAAATATCGATAATCATGCCGCAATTTTTCTTTGCCGGTCCGTAGCCTCTGGGTAGACTCCACTCACCAATAAGTTCACTATGTCTCGCATACCATGGGACTCGAAGCTTCCAATTGCCAAGAGCCGTTTAATGGAACTCTCTTTGATGTTGTCACCTTCCCTCACGTGCGACGGCCTCTCCCGATAGGTGATCCGCCACTTGATTTTCGCTCCTCTCATTCCTATTTCTAAGTCGAACTCTTTGCAACAACAAGATCCACCTGATCAATCTCGGCTTTTGCATCCTTTTGTTAAACAGATATCGACTCGCCGCATGACCTGTATATACCACTACTCTAGAACCAACCAAATATAGATCCACTTATCAAAAGCAAACACCAATGCCAAAGATTCCTTTTCTCGTGACCGTATAATTGCTTTGAGCCGTGTTCACGTTTTTGCTTGCATAGTGAATAGAGTGGAAGATTTTATTCTTCCGCCGTCTTCAACACGTTCCTACGCTAACATCGCTTCGCATCACACACGCTTCAAAAGGTTGTTCCTGGGCCCGAGAAATAAGGGATTGCGTTAATCCACCCCTCGTTTCAACTCTTCGAATGCTTTAACACACTCATCATGAAAATCAAACTTCGCCCTTTTTCTAATAATTTGCATAACGGCTCAGGAAATCTTGGAGAAGTTGTTGATGAATCGTCTCGTAGAACCCCGCATGCCCGAGAAAACTAACACTCCATCGACACCGTGGTGGTAATTTCTCAATCACCTCAATCTTAGCTCGATCAACTTCTAGCCCCTTGCAAGACACTCAGGCCAAGGACAATGCCCTCCTTGACTAAGAAGTGGCATTTCTCCACTTGAGTACAAGGTTAGATTCGCGCCGAGCCAACACCCTGTCAAGGTCCTGCAAACAAGTAGCAAACAAATTACCTAAAAACAGAAAATCATCCATAAATACTCGACGAAATCCTCCACCATGTCTTGAAAGATCGCTATCATGCATTTCTGGAATGTGGCCGGGTACATTGCATAACCCGAATATATCCGTTTAAATGCATATGTCCCATATGATAGTGTGAAAGTAGTCTTCTTCTGGTTCTCAAAAGTTTGGCTATTTGGTTATACCCGGAGTATCCCATCAAGGAAGCAATAATATTTTTGCTCACCTAATCTCGTCAATATTTGGTTGATAAACTGATAGATAGTGATCTTTCCGTGGCTTCATTTAGCTTTCGTGAATTCATGCAAATCCGCCAACCCGTGACGGTTCGTGTGGGAATCATCTCGTTTTTCTCATTGGTTACCACCGTCATTCCTCCTTTTTCGGGACATTGAACGGGCTTGACTCATCATCGCTTCTGGAATCTGATAGCTCACCCCCGCATCAAGCCATTTAATTATTTCCTTCCTAACCACATCTTTCATTGTTGGATTTAACCTTCGCCGTGGCTGAACAGCTGGCTTTGCTCCTGCTCTGTGGACTCCGGTGTGTGCAAAAGGCCGGATTGATACCTCAATATCGGACATTTGCCAACCCATTGCTTTCCTTTTCCGAGAACTTCGCGACCGCCTCTTCTTTCCGTGTTTCAAGCACTCGATGAAATGATGACTGCAGAGCACCCTCCCTCCCCAAAAAGACATATTTTAGACGAGGGGGTAATTCTTTAATTCCGGCCTTGGTGCTTTTTCAATAGATAGTTTCAAGAATCTGCCTAGTGATCTCATCAACGCTGAAATTTCTGCTTCTTAGGATAGCTTGGTAGATCATTCAACTCTTGTACCACTTCATAAGCATCCTCTCTATCTCCGGGCGCACCTGATTTAATCGCGTTCTCCACAGATCCCCGCAACTCCACCATCCGATCAACTCGCCCGATCAAGTACACCGATTGTTTAAAGTTCCTCATTTATTACCGGAAGCTTCATGGCTTTATCCACATCAAATACCTCTTCTTCCTCAGCCATTTGCTCGCATTGTTAACGCCCCGCAGTACATCATTTAATGCTTTCCCTCGTTGCCAAGAAAGGCCGTCCCAAAATAAATGGGATTTCCGAGTCCGGCTCAAAGTCCAAAGACAACAAAATCCACCGAAGATTAGGGAGCCGATTTGCACTAGCACGTCCTCCACAATACCGCCCGGTCTTGCTAAGGAATGATCCGCAGTTGCAAAATCACCGTTGTAGGTCTAGGACTTGTGACCTAACTTCAATACCGGTTGGCATCAAGTTAATGCTCTCTCCCAAATCACATAAACCGCGAGCTCCTGGATACTTTGCCCGATTGTTAATTGAATCATGAAGCTCCCGTGGATCTTTGAGCTTCGTGGCAACCGGTTTTGTATCCAAGAAGTGCACTCTCCGTGCGCCACCTGGCACACCGTAGTTTCCCCGTTTTTGTTGGCCACGATGTCCTTAATATACTTTGCATACTTGGACACTCCCGCAAAACATCACCAAGAGGTGTTAATGTGTACCGTTTGAGCACCTCCATGAATTTCTCGAAGCACGCTCCCTCCTTGTGCTTCTTTAATCGTTGAGGGAACGGGGGTGGAGGTTTGTCTCGGGTTCAAGATCCTTGTGTTTCCTCTCATTTGAGCCCCGCTCCTCTCGCTTCGTACTCGATCAAAGCCGAGGTGGCCCTTCTGCCCCACCTCCTTCAACTCTAAGCCACCTCGTGTTCACCGTATTTACCGCTTGGGGTTGGGATTCGTCACTGGGAGTCCTCCTCTTAGGCTCGGTGTTCGGGCTCCAAAGAAATTGCCCAAATTTCCATACTCCAAAGGCCTTGGTAGCTAGCCGAATATTTACTCCACGCCAATTTGACATGGCTTCGTAATTGAGCTGGCTACATCACCGTTTGAACATCTCCTCAACGCTGGGTGATGGTGGTGGAGGAGGGCATTGTTATTTCTGTGGCTGTGCCCGGGAGAAGTTCTGCGGGCCCTCCTTGATTCCTCTCGCATCCCCGACTCAACTCACCCGATGGTTGTTGCTTACCCCAAGAGAAATCTGTGTGATTCCTCCAATTTGAATTGTAGCTATTCCTATACTCATGGTGATTTCTCCTTTGTGCATTCCCGTCAAAGTTCACCGAGTCCGGATTTGCCTTACAACACTCACTCGAGTGTTCATTGTTCCCGCACACTTCACACTAAATTGCGTACCGTATTAATCAAGCTGAGACTGCCCAAGTTCATGTTGCCGGGCGGTGTTCAATTGATTTCGCAAGGTGGCCACCTCAGGCAACATAGTCAGAACCCATCCACTTCCAAGACTCCACCGCTTTCCTTGCCTCTCCCTTGAAGAGTCCGCATTCCACTCCTGGATTTCCCGCGAAATACGATTAAGAAAAGTATACAGCTCTTAATAAGTCTTTTCTAAAGCATCTCACCGCCGAATCCAGCAAAATTTTTGTGTGGGGTTCCAACCCTATAAAGTAAAATCAAAGACATCATTTCCGACCGATGGTGATGAGGACAATTCCAACAATGATTTAAATCTCTCCTAAGCTTGATACGTATTCTCTCCTTCCCTTTGTTTAAAACTTAGAATTTGAATTAAGCCTTGTCGCTTAACGAGGGAAAGAACCTGATCAAGAACTTCTTTGCAAGATCATCCCAACAGGTGATAGAGTTTGGTGGCTCACTCTTCAGCCACCTCTTAGCATCTCACAAAAGTGAAAATGGGAAAAGTGTGTCGTGACATAATCCATGACACTCCAAATGGGATGGGGTGTTTATCTCCCGTAAAATTTCGAAGATGTTATTGTGGGTCCTCGTGAGGGAGACCCAGAATCGCCCGCTGTAGCAAGAATTGCACCATATTCAAGCCAGCCTCAACCTCCCGGCTCGTGTTTGCGAATGCTAGATGTAACATTACTAGCATGTGGGATTGCCACACCGCGAACCGGCCCGTCGTGCTAATTCCTGGGCACCACACGTCTACACGATCGTGACTCGTGGTTGCTCCATGATAGTTTGTCCGGAAATCGCAACTTTCTCTCTGTGAGCTTCTCTCCGTTGACGATGAAACCTGCTGCTCCGCTCTAAGGATGGATCCACCAATTCTTTGTCTCTTGCCGTTGTTCAACAGAACTGCTTTTCGCAAAATACAAAGCAAGACCAAGTTGTCGCACTAAAATATTGAAATAGAAAACTAACACGTAAAATGTGGCAAAATTAAAGTTTCACCAATTGCCTATTCCCGGTAACGGCGTCAAAAACTTGATGACCCGCAAGTGTACGGGTCGCACAGCAATACAAAGGGCTCTGTTTAAGAACCGGAATGTCGAACCTAGTGAATAGGAATATTGTGGTGAAACCTTTAGGTGTTAATTTTACTATTAACTACAACAAAGAAGACAACAAGGTAAAGAAAAGCTGTTTGTTTTGGAATATATATTTTTATACTAAACTAAGCTATCTACACAATTGAGTCTTAACTATGAATGAGCATGCCGAAAGTTACAAAGAACATGTAAAAAAATGAACTATCGATATATGTGGTTTATCTTTCCGGTTGCTAGGCTCTAACTAAAGCCTATGGATTAAAAAAACTCGTATTTAACCCAACTTAAGAATACAATGAATCCTTCCACCTACATTTTCGTGATAAAAGGAATTCAAGTTCTGAGCTATACAAAACCGATTCCACACATGACTAATACGACTTTCTAGTATATTTCTATCCCTAAGGTAAACTGTTCCCCAATTTTCCCAAACCAAGAAAAGATCATATCCTATTAATTCACAACTTTCCAATTTCTTGCCCTCTCGGGTGAAACCTATTTTTTGGATTTACATTAACATTGGCCGTATATTAATGGTAAGAACAAGAATTAAATAGAACAACCATGGAAGAAACGAAATAAACTACAAAGAATCAATAATTACATTTCAACACAAAAGTTCATAACCTCAAAGAAGAAAGAGAATTAGCCACTCATTTGTGGATTGAACATCGTTAAATGAGTGTTAATCATACAAAAAATTGAAAGGAAGAAGAAAGGGATAGAGAAAACTCTAAGAATTTCGGGCCCTCGTAACCGCCTCGTAACCCACGTTCTTGCTCCACCAAGTCGAATAATTAAAAATTGCCCCTAAGTGTTCTATTTATACTAGGATAAATTCTTCTGAATAATAAGCAACGTGTCACGGAAAGTGCATCGCGGAGCACCGCCTCCGTGACACCTGGGCAAGTAAACACGGAAGCCCTCCGGAAATTGTCCGCCTGTGTAATTTGCTTCCAATGTGGCACCCGCATGCACAATTTTGAGCACACCCAACGGCCACGCTGCAATCGGGGAAGGGACTGAAATGCAAAGTCTCGGAGAATTCAATCCCAACGTGGCACGGCCCGATCGCGACCACCGGAATTTATTGGAATTTTCCATCCTGCAGAGTGCATCCGCGATGGCGCCGTGTCACGCTCCATCGCGGAGAGACCTTGTGATCCTTGCTTCACCAACCGCTTCCTTGCTCATTCCCGAGTTCATCTTCGATTTCTCCCAACATGTCATTTTTCTTCACAAAAGCATGTTTTTCCTGCAAAAACACCTAATCATGTTGGTTAGTATAAAATCACACTTCCATACAATTTACATGAGAATGTACACACATTATTAGACAAATAAGGCAAAAGTTATACATTTGAGTATCGAGTTGGCATATAAATATGCCCTTATCGCCAGGAGACGTTCCAAGTTAAGGGCAAATACTTGAAGGACGTGATGGCTAAATGTGCTAGATTGGTGGACGTCCGTACCGTAGCACTAACCGAGGAGTGCAGCCATAGGGTATTGAGCAAAATGCCAAAGAAGCTCAAAGACCCCGGAGTTTTACCCTCCCCATACAAATTGCAGTAAAGCCGAAGTGCTCCGACTTTGTGTGATTTAGGGGCAAACAGCTAATCTAATGCCCTTATCATTATTCAACACCTTGGGGTTGGGAAGACCGAGACCTAAGGCGTTGATATTGCACCGGGCCGACAAGTCGCGAGTGACACCATGGAATAATAGAGGGACCTTTCTCATCAAAGTAGGTAAATTTATTATACCCGGGCGATTTTATTGTTTTAGATTTTCGTGTTGATGACCAGGTACCCCTAATCTTGGGACGCCCATTCTGGCCACCGGGAGGAGCGGTGATTGATTTGAAAGCAGGACCCAAAATGAGAGGGTCGAGGATGAAGAAGAAACCTATGGGTCTACCAAGAAATAAACCCATCCGCACACTACGTAAAACCTTTGTCAAGTTAGTGTGTTGGCAGAGGATAAGTGTGGGGGTGGAGGATTCCACAGTGCACGGCCAAAGGCAGATCATGTTCAGCCCAAGTCCGATAAAGGACTTAAATTGAGAAGAAGTTGGAGAAAGGAGACAGAGGAGGGCCAAGCTCTTCTCACTGGGTTGTAGAAGAGCAAGATGGTTCTCGAAAGAGAACCCGTGTATGAGGATGTCCTCAAAGGGCAGCCTTAATGCCATGCCACGTACGTAAACAAGGCGTCGTTTGGAGGCAACCCAAGGGTACCTCGTGCACACTTTGGAATTTTGATTTTTGTTTTGATTTTGTTATTTTAATTTGTTTGTTTGTGTTTTTGGTGGAAAGTCGACGTGGAGGGAAGTCCAGTACCCTGAGGAGGAAGCTAGAAGCATAGAAAAGGAAAAGTGTGGGGCCGACCACCCACTGCAATTTGTGGAAAACATGCATTAGCCGGGCCTAAAGGCCTCAGGAGTATTTCTCACTGTTGTATGATTTTATTTCAATTAAACACTTTAAATTTCTCTTTCTTATTTTAATTTATATGAAATTTTATAATTTTCAAAATTTTTGTGCCCAACAAAATTGTAGGTGAATGTAACGCTTGTTTGGAAAACAGAAAAATTTGAAAATTAGAGTCACATGAATTCATCACCTGCTGGTTTTTCTTCTGCTCTTTTCCGACGGGTGTTTGAATCAAGAATAAAATTTTTATTTTTTTTATAATGTTTTAGTCATAAAGTTGTGGACTGCTTCCACGATGAATGGATGACGACCGTCTTGAGGAAAATTAGTCGATAGATGTCGGGAGTTTTGAAACCATAGCTAATGGATGCTTGATGTTCTTGCTTTGTGCTATACATGATTGTAAGATGCAAGTATGTTCAAGATCGAAGCATGCAAATGTATAACTTTGTTTGAGACACTTAGGCTCGTGAATTTGACTCAATATAATTGAAGCTAATTTTGAATTCTTGTGATTAGCCGAGTAAGAGTCTCGCTGCGAATATGTATTGAATTGGAGTATGCATGAGTGTAAGGTTTTTGAGTATTCTATGCTATGGTGGATTGTCTAGAACTTGGCTCGTGTGTGCATGAAGCGAAAATGAAGGATGAATTATAGGAGATGATTTAGGCATTTTGAATTGTATCCTAATTTTTATCCCCTCGTTTTACCTACCTTGAGAAATTAATCCAAGTTAGCCCCGTTGAGCCTTGAGCCTATTCTTTGATAGCTGCAACATAAGCTTAATCTTTTCTTTCATTAACCTTGAATTTGACCCAAAGCTCCTAAGCGCTTGAAGAAGAAAAATCTGGAAGAGTAAAGGAGTGAGGAGAATGAAAAGAAATGAAAAGTAGCAAGTTGTAGAAGTTGAGAAAGGTCAAAGGTGCACTTGTGTGAAAATGGTTGATTATTGTTATGAGGAAGAAAACAAAGTAATGAAAAAATTATTCATAGAGCTCCTACCGACAAGTCAAAAGTGCCTCAATAAAGGGGGAACAAAAGAGGGAAAAGAAACCGTCAAGGATAAAAAGAAGTAAGAGAAGGGGAAGTTCGCAATGAGGCGTGATATTAAAAGCGCTAGGAAAGATAGTCACTATTAATGGCCATAATAGTACTTACCCGTACTGAAGCATGCTTACAACCTACAAAGTCCTACTTGATCTTACATTCATACATCCTCAAATTAGTGGAGTAAAACACTAAGGGCAAGCTTATGGTCATGACATGAAGCATGTGAATTCTTTGTGAGAGTGAGTGTAATTCTTTTTATTACCCACACATGTTGTGATATAAAATTGTTTTTGCGTGTGATTGCAACTCTCTTTCCATGAGGGTACATGTTTAATGCATGATAAAAATTCATGTGGGATTTCACTGCTGATTGACATGAGTTTGCTAAGATTGAGAGTCGATTCTCGAGGTGTTAAGAAGTCTTAACATAGTTGTATTTCATAGCATGTTCTAATTTTAGCTTGTACCTTACGTAATCATTAGTATTTAGCTTGAATTATCTTGTTAAATCTTAGTTATGTGGGACTTCTCCATATGCATGATATGTAAAGGGCTGTTCGAGGATGAACAAGGCTTTAAATGTTGGGTGGGGTCGGGTGGATCACTAGAAAAATATAGGGCCGTGTTACGCTTTATAGCTTAAATTCGTCGTAGTTGTTCAAGCTATTTGATACATTTTCATGTGATTTTTATATAAAGTGAAGATATGTGCTAAACCAACATGATTAGCCTTGTTTGAAAAAGGGTTTTACACTTTGAGGCTATCACGAATGTGTGGGGCTGAGGAAGGAATCACACACACGTGCCGGCAAAGAGGAGGCCAAAACAGCCATTGCATACCAGCGGCCAGACATTTAGCAGTGCAGGCGTCGGAAGACCCGACTGCGTTAGGCAGTTGTGCGCAAAGAAGGCCTCTGCATCAAGTGAGGTGACATTTTCGTGGCGCCACCCAGCATCGCTTGCATTTTCACTTGACGATTTCGTTGATTTCTCAGTGGTTACTTATGCCATCGAGAAAGGGAAGCCATGTATACATCTCCATTATCGAATATTCACACAAGCAATTACAGACAAGTCTTCCATTGACTATAAAATAGACTTTGTATTCAATTCATTTTAACACTTTACTTGTTCAAAACTTAGGAGTGAATGGTAAAAAGGAGAACTTGTCTAGGTTGTCAATTCAGTCTTACTTCATCTCATGTAAGTATGTAGTTTAGAGAGATTAAATAGTAGTATAGAATAGTTTTTATTTAACATGAATGGCAAGTAACCTTCCTCTAGGTTGAAGCCATGGATTATGATTGAAATTCTATGATATTGTTTCTTGGAATTGAGTTATTGATTGTTATTTTCGCCTTGCATTCTGATTTGTTGGTTGTTTTAATGATTGATCACCATGAACGAATATTTGTTAGCTTGGGAAATAGCTTGAGAAGGCATTACCTAGGTCGACATGAGAATGTGTGGAGCATGAAGTAATCTCTGGGAGGTTCCGTGGTTTGGATAGAAATATACCTAACACCTTGCTTGGTTAAGCCACGTGGGGTTATGAAAGACCAACTTGGGATGTCAGCATCACCTGGACCAAGAAGCAGTTGGGAGGCTAGGTTGAGTTAAATGGTTAGACGTACGAAAGTCCTTAATCGTTTCCCCGTAAACCACAACATAAATTGATTGCCCGACTAGAAAATTCAAACTCCCGCTCACAATGATGCAAAGGGAGGCCAGATTGCCGTGTTTAGAGGCTCGAAAGACCATGAACATGCAATTCTAATTATGTGAAATAACACCGATAAATTCCATGCTATTCCATCGAGAAATCGTATTATCGCATGATTATCTCGGTTTTGACTCTATGTTGCTCCTAGAGCACTTTCTCTTAATATGTCGTTGACCCAAACTTAGACTTAAATATTCAAACGAAAATGTCTATCACCGACACTTTAGGTATTTAAGATCGTTAATTAGAAATGGATAGTTAGAGGAATGGGTCTAGTCCCGGTGGGTTCGACATTCCGCTCTAAAAAGAGCCACTATATTACTTGCACGACCCGTACACTTGCGGGTTCATCATACCTCTATATGATATGATGGATAAGGGAACTCCATGCAACCGAACTAACTCTCGATTATACAAAGATAGCATAACTTCCACCGAGCCGCAGTCTTGAGTGGTAGGAGCTGCTTTAGTCAACCTATATACAACCATCCAAATAGAGTCATAATACTATTGACGAGTACGAGGCAACCTTGTAATGAAGTCCAAATTAATTTCCTCCCCACTTCCAAAAGTAGGGATACTAATGTCTTGAAGCACACCTCCAAAGTCTTTGATGCTCAACTTTCACCCGTTGACAATTTGGACACCTTGCTAGAAACTCGCTATGTCCTTCTTCATGTCATCTGCACCAATAGACTCTTCAGAGGTCACGCGACACATCTGGTGGCACTGTGTATAGAATATCTCAAACCATGCCTCATGCAACATCCGCCCCCTTAAGTCATGAACACCTGTAATACACAAACAACACCGGAGCATCATACACCATCCTCCCCTCGTTATACCCCTAAGCCAAAGATCGACTCGGGAGTTGAAATGGAGAAAAGTTTAAAACTCGGCATCGCTTAGAATGGGCCGTGGAGATGACCAGGAGAGCGTACTCCCACAAGTTGTGATGTGACTCCGTGGGTGAGGCCTGTGGAGAAGAGTTTGGAATTTGTAAATTTGACTCTCCACCTGACATGACCATGAGTCAGACAGTCTATGACTCGTTAGGTCAATGTGAGGAGGGTAAGTGAGAAAGAGAAAGAAGAGGGTAGTGTAAGATAACGGGGAAGGACCCCACGAGTCATGGTCAGTCACCGCGAATCGTGGGATGAGTCGTGACCAGCAGAGAAGTCTAATTGAGATTGAGGGAGGTAAGAGTGACTCGATGGTGACCATGAGTCGGTCACCAAGAATGAATCGTGATGTCAATCAAGTATGCCCGTATGACTTGATAAGCGGTGTACTTGATGCAGGACGATGCCATAAGCCTGTGGACAGAGGCGACTTAGCTCATGTCCCTTGTAGGGGGACTAATAAGGCTGGTTTTCTTACTTAATTTAATAAGGGATTTTCCATAATTCCTAAGATCCTAAGGCCTAAAATACGCTATTTTAAGTTATGAATGATTTCTTTTAAGAGGGTTAAGTTCATTTTAGGCTATTTCTCACCATGGCATGCAAGAGTGGTAGTCTAGAGAGGTGATCAAGGTAAATCCTTCAAGGTTCTCTTCTAATTTCTTTCTTAGGCATGAAAGGAAGTGTAAGAATCAAATTATAATCGCATGTGTAGGGTTATGAATGGTTGAATACTTTCACACCCATGCCCAATCCTCTCAAAATCATGATTTCCTATGTCAAATCTATGGGGCTTTAACTAATGCATGAATTTCTTGATTCTCTATATGGGTATGATTTAAATATGTTTCTACTATTGAATTATGATTCATGGGCAAGTGTTATATAAAACCAGTGTTTTCAAGCTTTTATGAATTAAAAAGCCCATAGATGTAATGTTCATGAAAGATGAGTTTTGTGATAAATGTATGATTATGATGAGATATTATGATGAAAAACATGTTTTCAAGCTTCCCATGTTTATAATCATATATTCAATGTAAATTGGTATTTTAACCTAAAAGTATTGGGAAATGCCCACATGTTCAAGTATGATTTATGATTTCACAAATTAAGCTTACAACATGGTTTTGGTGTGAAAACTCCCAATTATTTTTTAGCTGTGGTATGGTTGAGTTAAAGATTCTCATATGCATGATTTAAGATTTGAGTTGTATTTGATTATTGGGATTCATCAATATGCGATGTTGAGCTTCGTTGAAAACGATGGAGAGCATACGCATGTTTTGGGAGTAAAGGTTCAGCACCGAGTAGGCCAAGGGTCGATCACCTTATGCCTCGAACTACGCGCTCAATGTAGGTTTATACTTATATATATATATATATAGCTACTTGTGGACCTCCCCTCCCCAGCTACTCCCGCCCCTATTGGGCCACGAGCTTGATATCGAGCACATGGTATCATCCCTAGCCCCTGAAAAAAATCTTTGGACTAGCTCTTCCCACTGGAGGTGATAGTTGGGACCGTGTAAGCTCTATCATGGTATGCCGGTTGAAAGACAAGCTCCCATGTTCCTCATGATTTTAGTTACGCATGTTTATTATTCATGATTTTAGAGATATATACATGTTCTAAAGCGTGTTTGACTCAATGTTAAGTTTTACTCATGACTATCGGGCTTTCAAATTTCGAGTCAATCGATCTTGGCTTATGATGTTATGTTATGGTTTTGGAGAGATCACGATTTCAGAAAACATTCATGCAAGCCCTACTCTCGAATTCTTATTGTTTATCATTTACATTATGCATGTTCTTAAATGATTTTACTTATTTCCAGCGACCGACCTTGCATACTCTGGGCACATTCCACGCACCGACCGCATACTCTATGCTGTATTGTTTCATGATGTGCCCCGACACTCAAACCTGCACTCTATTCATAGTCAGTTTCAGAGTTAGCATCTTATATGGTGAGTCCTATCCCCGAGACCATGCTTGTTTAGATTTCTCTATGTATTTTCTGTTTTATCCTATTCAGTTAAAGGGGGTCTTGTCCTATCAACTCTCATCATGTTTAGAGGCTTTGATGAAAGGATGTATTCAAATTTCAGATTATGTATTCTGATGTTATGTTTATTTTAGACTTTCGCTAAGATTATTATGTTGATTCTTCGCTTAGTAATTGGGTTAGATACAGCTCGTGCCATGGGTCGACTTGGAGTCTCCTGGGCTCCTTGTCCCATAATATGACCGGGGCCTCCATTCTAAGCCATGACAAACTTGATATCGTGTTTCAGGTTTGAAGTTTCCTAGGTGTCTAAAAGACGCTTTAAGTAGAGTCTTTTCATGGGTGTGAAGCACGCCACAATTTATGATGAAGACGCTAAGCAAAACGTTTAGGAAATGTTCCTTTCTTCATGATCTATGTCACGCGATGAAATGTCTCCCTATCCTTCTAATTCGTGGTATTCACGATTGCGTAATCGTGTCTCCTAAATTGTAAATGGTAGAAGAATTAGGAATGGAGACGGCCACGAGGGGGATGGCAATAGGAACAAGACCTCAAGCAGTCCTGCCAGCCCAGAGCACCATGCACTCTGGAGCTTGCACATGTCGCAGCTAGGCAACTATTTAGATGCCGTGCAGGGCTCACCGATTAGGTCAATTCGCAGTGCTAAGCATGTTCCACAAAATGGTAATAAACAACCTCCAAGTCTCTGATTTTCAAGAATGAACCCGCTTAGAGTTCCTCAGGTTAAAAGTAGATGAGAACCCGCATATTCCTTGATGAGATCGTGAAGATCACCCAAGTCATGGGGGTGAATGGAGCTGAAAAAAGTGGAGTTGGCCTCATATCGCCTAAAAGGGGTCGCACACATCCGTTTCTTCAATGGAAAGATAGTAGGCTGCCTGTGGCAGGTCCTATCACTTGGGAGGAGTTCCATGTTGCATTCTTAGACGCTCTTCCTCATGAGATGAGGGAGATGAAGGCAACAGCTTGTGAATATTAAGTTAAAAGTGGAGGATGACAAGCAGAGTATGCCTCGAGTTCACTCGCCTATAGAAGTACACCCTAGACTTAGTGGCTAATCGGAGAGCGTGAGCAAGACCTGCTCATGGTGTGGTGGGGCCGTTTGGACAAGGGAATTAGTAGGGACCACATTCACCAAGATATAGATTTCCCTTGGATAAAGCCCCGTACACCCAACAAACATGAAGGCGGCATATCCGAGAGAGAGTGAGGCCAATAGGGCCAAGACCGAGTTTCACTCGCGTATTCTCACAACAGCTAAAGGAGTTGAAGGAAAGTTGAAGGACCTATTAGATAAGGGTTTCATTAGACTGCTTAAAGTACCCAAGGGGGTTCACCAATTGCTTCTTCAAAGAAGGATGGTTCTCTTCGTACATGTATCGACTATTGGCAATTGAACAAGGTCACTATTAAGAATAGGTATTGTCTACCCGTGATTGATGATTTATTCAACCAAATGTGGTGCCAAGTGTTTGCCAAGATAGATCTCGTATATGGGTACCACGCCCGTACTGGGAGAGTGACATCCCGAAGACAGCCTTCAGACGCGGTATAGTCATTATGAGTTTTACGTTATGTATTTTGGACTAACGACCCCGCAACTTTTTTTATGGAATTGATGAAAAGGGTGTTCAAGCCATACTTGGATATCTTTTTGTGATTTTTTTATTGATGAAACTTTATATACTCTGGCGAGGAGGAGCATGTCGCTCCTTTGAGAGAAGCTGCGGCACTCTCAAGGATCGTCAATTGTATGCCAAATCTGAAGCAATGTGAGTTTTTGGTTGAACTCAAAGGGCATTTTTTGTCCATATGGTATCAAGCGAAGGCATAAAGGTGGACTCTCGTAAAATAGAAGCAAAAGAAAAATTTGCCTAGAATCGGTGAATCCTTCGAATATTCAGAGTTTCTTGGGTTTAGCTGATACTTATCAAGGTTCGTGGAAGGTTTCTCTGCCGATTGCAACATCTTGACTCAATTGACTTAGAATAAGGTGAAATTTCAATGGTTGGAGGCTTGTGAGAAGATCTTCCAAGAGTTGAAGACTTGACTTACCTCAAAGACCTGTTAACTCTACCGGAGGGTACCGATGGGTTCGTAGTGTATTGTGATGCTTCAAGGATCAGACATTGGTGTGTATTGATGCAAAGATGGAAAAGTTGCACATATGCCTCTAGACGGTTGAAGGTTCATGAGAAGATTTACCCGAGCCATGATCTTAAGTTGGCTATGGCTCGCCTGGAATATTTGGAGACATTATTTGTACTGGGTTCATGTGGGATGTGTTTACGAATTACAAGAGTTTGAGCAATATGTTCTTACATAGAAGGATCTCAATATTTGGCAAAGGAGGTGGTTGGAGCTACTCAAGAACTATGATATGAGTATGCTTTACCATACGGGTAAGGCTAATGTAGTGGTAGACGCACTTAGTAGACTCTCTATGGGAAGAATGTTTCCCATGTGGATGAGGGAAAGAAGGAGCTAGTAAAGGATGTGCATCGCTCGCAAGGTTGTGAATTAGGTTGGTTGACTCAACCTATGGCGGTGTTATTGTTTAACGATCAATCATCATTGGTGATCGGCGTAAAAGCTAGATAAGACGAGGACCCTATTTTAGTAATGTTAAAGGAAGCGGTTCAAAATCTGAAGGTAGAGGTCTTCTCCAAGGGGGAGAGATGGCGTGTTTGAAATGTGGTTTTGCGTGTTTTGGATGTTGATAATTTGAGGAATTGGATGTTGCATGAAGCTCATGGATCCGTGTATTCAATCCATCCACAGTGCCACCAAGATGTACCATAACCTACAGGAAGTCTATTGCTGGAATGTCATGAAGAAGGACTTCGCGGAGTTCGTGCTGCGTCTCGAACTGTCAAGAAGTAAAGGTTGAGCATTAGACCGAGACGCGTGCTTCAGATACGCATTCCTACTTGGACGTGGGAAGAAATCAACATGGACTTCATCACGTTTACCTCTCATACTCATCGATAAGATGACTCCATTTGGGTTGTGGTAGACAAAGGGTCAAGGCCGCTTCATTTCCTACGTGTCAAAACCATGGATTGGGTGTAGAATTATGCCAAACTATATATCCAGAGCTATTTCACTGCATGGAGTTCCCTTGTCCATCATATAGCATTTAGGTACCCAATTACCTCTCAATTTTAGAAGACGCTTCAAGGACTTGGTACTGCTAAGTCAAAACAAGATTTCACCCGCAAATCGATGGTCAATGAATAAACAATTTGACTCTGAGACATGTCGAGAGTACGCGTGATTGACTTAAGGTGTTGGGTTGATCATTTGCCTCTTATCGAGTTTGCATACAATAAAAGCTACCACTCCAGTATTCGATGGCCCGTTTGAGGCTCACTATGGCGGTAGATGTAGATCACCTATTGGTTGGTTCGTTGCGTAAGCGGCAATGATAGGACAAGATTGGCCCATAAGGCTACGAGAAGGTTCACTATACTGATAAAGTTGAAAACAACCTAAAGTCACCAAAAGTCCTATGTCGATATGAGAAGGAGAGAATGAGAATTCAAGGTGGATGATTGGGTGTTTCGGGAGGTATCTCCTATGAAGGGAGTGATGCGGTTTGGAAGGAAAGGAAAGGAAAACTATGTCCCCACTACAGTTACCTCCCTACCTGATCAGAAACTGGCTGCATGACATGCATGAACTGGGATTTGTCTCTTAGAATCAGCTTTCTGCCATCTCTGGGTTTTCCTATGGCCGCCTTAAAGAAGTGCCAAAGATTCACCCTCACGTCCTGGCATAATGCAGTGAAAGACAACCTTAGCTGGAAGCCAGTGTTTTGGTGAGAAAGGTACCGATCGCCAAGTTCATAGGTCAAGGAACAAAGAAGTAGCTTCACTAATGTTTATGGAGGAATTCCGGTGATGTTGAGGAAGCTATGGAAAGACGAATGGATATGATGGCTAAATACCCACATTTATTCTCTTCACCTACCACCTCTAGTTTGAGGTATGTTTGGCCCTAAAACTCTATTTAGTTTCTGCTGTTCTGCTCATGTGCCCAATTTTCTTTTATGTATATGATGTATATATGGATTCATGAATTCAAGCCTTAAATATGTAGTTTGAATTGAGATAGTCATTCCGCGCCTTTGATTAAAATGATCAAAAGATTTGAATATGATGATTGCATTTATTTATATGCTTCCAACATTCGAGGATGAATGTTCCCTAAGGGGAGATATTGTTATATCTCAAAAGCCCAAAGATCATATCCCGGAATTGAAACGAGAAAGTTTAAAAACTGCATCGTGCTTAGATTGGCCGTGAGGTGACCCGTGAGAGCTACACAAGTCATGATGTGGCTCATGGTGAGGCGAGGAGAAGAGTTTGGAATTTGGAAATTTGACTTTTCACCGACATGACCAATGAAGTTGTGGTCGTGCCCTACGACTTGTCAGCCGGGCCTATGAGGAGTGGTAAGTGATAAAAGAGAGAGAAGAAGGAAGTGTACCTAACGGAAGGACCCCACGAGTCATGATTAGTCACCATGAATCGTGGGATGAGTCGTGACCAACAGTAAAGCTCCAATTGAGATTGAGGCAGACATGACGGGTAGGTAATTCACGTCGTGGTCTCCAAACACGAATCATGATGTCAACCGTGACGAGCCCGTATGACTTGGATAAGCAAAGGTACTTGATGGATGATGCCACGAGTCGTGCTGAGGAGATGAGCCGTCATGTCCCGCATGGGGACTCACTGGGCCGTTATTTTCACAAATTTAGTAAGGGCTTTTCCATAATTCCTAAGATTCTAAGGTCTAAACTATGTCGTTTTTTAAGTTATGGATGATGTCTTTTAAGAGGGTTAAGTTCATTTAGGCTATTTTCATCTATGCATGCAAGAGTGGTAGCTCCAAAGAGGTGATCAAGCAAATCCTTCAAGGTTCTCTCTTCAATTTCTCTGGGCACCAATGAAGTGTAAGAATCACCTATAATCGTGGGAACGAGGGTAATAAATGGGTGAATCCTTTTACACCCATGTCCCCAATCCTCTCAAAACTGCAATTTCCTATATGTCAAATCTATGGGGTTTTAACCCAATGCATGAACTTCCTAATTCTCTATATGGTTATGATTTAAATATGTTTCTACTATTGGAATTATGAATTAATATGTTATATTGTTTTCAATTAAAAATCAAGTTTCTGGTTTTTGGAATTAAAAAGCGATTGATGAGAAGTTCATGAAAGATGAGGTTTGTGATGAATGTATGATTATGGTGAGATATTATGATGAAAAACATGTTTCCAAGATGCCAATGTTAATAATCATATTTTCGAATTAAATTGAGTATTTTCAAACATGTGAAAGTATTGGGCAATCCCCACATGTTCAAGTTTGATTTATGATTTCCCGACTAAGCTTACCACATGGTTTTGGAGCGAAACTCCCATTTATTTTTTTGCTTGTGGTATGGTTTGAGTTAAAGCTTCTCATATGCATGATTTTAGATTTGAGATGTATTTGATTATTGAGATTCGCTAATAGACGATGTTGATCTTCGTTGAAAAATGATGGAGAGCATATGCATGTTTTTGTGAGTAGTGTCTAGCACCGAGCAGCTAAGGGTCGATCATCTTATGCCTCAAAAAATATGCACCAACATAGGTTTAAACTTATATATATATATATATATATATATTACTTGGGACCTCCTCGTGAGCTATCCCCCAGACTATTGGGCCACAAGCTTGATATCGATCTATTATGCACGGCCCCTAGCCCTAGCAAGGCGTTGGACAAATCCTCTACCACTTGAGTGTGATAGTTGGGACCAGTAAGCTCTATCGTGGTAAGTCGGTTAAAAGATGAGTCTCCATGTTCCTCATGATTTTAGTTACATGTTCATTATTCATAAGATATATATATATATATACATGTTCTAAAGTGTGTTTGACTTCAATGTCTGGGCTTACTTATGACTATCGATTTTCGCCTTGAGTCAATCGATTCAGCTTATTATGTTATGTTATGTTATGAAGAGATCATGATTCCATAAGAATTGCAAGCCCTACCCTCAGATTCTTATTGTTTATCATTTACATTATGCATGTTCTTAAATGATTTTACTTGTTTAAGCAAAGCTTTTACCGACTCACATACTCGAACATTGCACGCACGACTGCATACTCTTATGTTGTATTGTTTCATGATACAGACCCGACTCTCATCTACTCGTCATAGTCGGGCTTTAGATTAGCATCTTATGCATGGTGAGTCCTCATCTCCTAAGGACCATGCTTGTTTAGATCTCTATGTATTTTCGCCACTCTATTCAAGAAGGTGGTCTTGTCCCATCAACTCATCATGTTTAGAGGCTTTTCGTATTGTGCTGATGTATTCAAACTTTAGATTGTGTATTCTGATGTTATGTTTATTTTAGACTTTCACTAAGATTATTATGTTGATTCTTCGCTTTTTAGTAATTGAGTTAGATGTATGTTCATGACATGGATCGACTCTGGAGTCTCTGTGGCTCCTTCCTATGTTGCGATTCTAGCCTCCGTTGGGTCGTGACACCCCGGAGAAAACTCCACCTTTGATTCCGAACCAAATTTTCCTTCAACTTTACCAAAATAGGATCCTCGTCTTGCCTAGCCTTGACTTCGGTCACCAAGGAAGATTCTGATCCATTCGAACAATGACATCACCATATGTCTTGGTGCACGAACTCCTAGTCTTGCAAGCCGATGCACATCCTACACTAACTCTTTCCTCTCCTCATTTATACGGGACACACTTCCATAGAAAGCTTGCTAAGAGTGTCTCGCTAATATATTAGCTCTTCTGATGATAAAGGACACTCATATCGCATCCTTAAGAAGCTCCAACCACCTTTTTGACATAGATTTAGATCCTTCTGTGTAAACACGTATTTTAGAATTTTGTGATTTGTAAACACATCCACATGACCCCGTAATGTGATATGTCTCCAAATCTTCAAGGCAAATAGTACCGTAAAACTCGAGGTTGTGAGTTGGATAGTTCTTTTCATGACTTTCAACGCTAGAAGAATAGGTTATAACCTTACCGTGCTGCATTAGTATACAACCAAGGCCGATCCTCTGAGGTGTCACAATAAACCATAAACCCATCGGTACCCTCTGTAGAGTCAACATTTGATGTTGAGGTGAGTCGAGTCTTCAACTCTTGAAGCTCTTCTCACTGTGCCTCCGACCATTGAAACTTTACTTTCTTCTAGGTCAACTTAGTCAAGGGTGCGCAATGGATGAAAACCCTTCCACAAACCTGCGCAAACTACTAAACCCCAAGAAACTCCCGCGCGATATCTTAAGGACTAACCGGTCTAGGCTAATTCTTCACAACTTCTATCTTCAAAGTCCACATGTACACCTCATTTGACACCACATGACCCACCTGAATTTTAGCATATAACTCGGCAATCCTTAAGAGTCTCGTAGCACCACTTTCAAATGAGCAAGATAAATTCTTCCTCGCCCGAGAGTATACAGAATAATATCTATGAGCATAATCACAACATGTCCAAATATGCGCTTGAACATCCTGCTCATCAAATCTATAAAAGCCGCATGAGCATTTGTCACCCAAAAGACGAAACTACAACTTCACAGTGACCATGCACTAAGTCCCAAGGTTGTCTCTGGATGTCACTCTTAAACCTGCTACTGATGATATTCTGATCTGAGGTCTATTTTTGAAAAATACTTGGCACCCTAAAGTTGGTTAAACAAGTCATCAATTCTAAGAATGGGATACATGTTCTTGACAAAGCTGACCTTATCTAACCCGATAGTCAATGCACATCTCAAGTAGGAAACTGCATCTTTAGGACAAAGAGTACGTTGCACCTCACTGGGATTTGCTAGGTCCGATGAAACCCTTGTCTAAGAGATCCTTCAATTGCTCCTTCAATTCCTTTTTTAACTTAGCTAGAGCCATTT
Source organism: Datura stramonium (assembly GCA_018107945.1). Lineage (NCBI taxonomy): Eukaryota > Viridiplantae > Streptophyta > Magnoliopsida > Solanales > Solanaceae > Datura > Datura stramonium. The sequence goes on along the minus strand of JACEIK010003336.1, from coordinate 93,553 downwards.
TGTGTGAGGAATAGATATAGGCTGCAATCAGAAGAAGGTCGATGCTAAAGTCGATCTCCCGCTCGGGAGGAATTCCCGATAGATCATCTAAAATCACTTTATATTCGCACACTACAAGAATCAACTAGATAATCTGGGGTTTCCGAGGTAGTATCCTTAACCTTAACTAGATGGTACACAAATTTAGAGATCATCTTTCTAGCCTTAAGGTAGGAAATGGAAGTGATCTACACAGTACGCTGAACTACCCTTCCACTCTAGGATCGGTTTCACCCGTAAACTAGAACTCTACCGCATAGGTTCTATGCAAATTACCAGGCATAACATGCATGTAGCTAATTCATGCCAAAGATAACATCAAAATCCGTCATGGCAAGCTCTTACTAAATCTACCGAGGTGACTTGAAGGATTGTGATAGCAATTTCGTATAACGCGTAGCTATAAATCGAATCACCGACTGTAGTAGTGACTCGAGAAGGATTCCGAGAGGATTACTTTCGGATCGGGCTCAAACTACTAGCAACATTGGGCGTCACAAAAGATAAAGTATCCCCCGGGTCTAACAATGCATATAAAATCAAAGTGGAATACTCAGAACATACCAATGACCATATTCGGTGAAGTCTCCGCTCCTAACGACATATGAGGGAATAAAAGTTGTTCTTAGCGCCTCGACCACCACCTGGGCTACCAGTGGACGCACCCTACTAAGTTGGGCGAAAGGGTGCCGCCGCAAACCGGTAGCCTAAGAACAACCCCTACCATCACCCCGTCCGGCTAATGGATCCCTAGCACCCGTGCCCTCGGTTTTGCCACACCCAAAGTAGATATCTAATCCACTCAAGCACCTCTATGTGATTCTCGCCACACTTCCCAGACCATGCCGGTGCCTGCCTCGCATGATCCTCCGCCCCCGAGCGATGTTCTACTTCCGATCAACCTACAATCTAGATGGAGCACGTCGATGATGGCACAGAGCTAATGACTCCTAATGGGACTCCGCCGATGATGTCCGTCGACCTTCATTGAGAACCCAAAACTATCCGTCCCGACCCTTTTGGCCTCCTCTCCCTCAAATGTGCACCTTCCATCTCGCTAGGCATACAAACCAATCAACAAAAGTCACTGTCCCGATGAAGCATAGCGGTCCTACAATTCTTTTTGACCACGTAGCCGCTCTCCGTGCACAAACCCGCTACCCGAGCTCCCACGACGCCTACCATCTCCGGTGCATATTTGACAAGTGGGTGAACTCTCTAAAGCATACCCTTGACTGCCAAGACATTCTCGCCTCAGTTTACAAACTCAACCGCCATGATCTCCCCATCTTATGGCGAAAGAACCGATCCTAGAATGTAGAGAAACCCATCCCCAACCAATGAGACTCGCTCCGATCGCTCTTCTATCCTTCCACTATCCGAACTAGATATGGGCAACCTCTTTCAACCGAGCAAGAGGCTAGATCCGTGCATTCCTCCCCCGTCACTCCCCATAACTGGGTGATCTTCCTGGATCTCATCACAACCTCATGTGAATCCTCTTCCACCTTTGATCCAAGGAATTTCGAAGGGTTCATCCTAAGAAAGTCTCTAACTCTTTGCCGCCTAATATCTTCATTCTAGGGAACACAAGTTCCACGTGCCGGTTGACCCGGGCAAGCCAATGCCTATGCCAATATCCGGATGGCTACCCTAACCCCCAGGGCAACCTTCTAATACGATCTCCTAAGTGGGTCATGGGGCCTACTCATGCCCATCTCCATTGCCATTCTTATGGCCATTTCAATTTCCACTTCTTCTTTCATTAACTCAAGAAGGGAGGCATGATTTTTCAAATGTGTATAGCATGAGTTAGAAGGATAGAGAAACATGTTATCGCACGATATAGATCACGAAAGAAGGAAGTTTTTCTAAAATGTTTTGTGTACTCGTTATAAGTGTGGCACGCTTCACACCAATGAAAAGACTCTACTAACAAGGGCTTTCAAACACCCTAGGACACTTCAAAACCTAATGCTCGATACAAAGTTTTGTCATGACTCAACATAGGCTTGGATAGAGACACTGACAAGGAACCCCGAGAGGCTCTAAGTCAACCCATGATATGAATACAATGTTTCTAAGAGCATACAATAAGCGGAAATTGAAATAATAAAACATGCTCATGAAAGTCCGTATACATATCAAGCTAAAATAGAGTCAACACTCGACAAGCCGATTTTCTGCTATACCGTTCGAAAGCCTCTAACATAACACATGAGCCGAGTGGGACAACATCTCAACTAGCTCGATAAAATCTAATGTAAATAACATAACAATGGATAACCAATTTCTCAAATACGAGGATCAGCAACACCGACTAGAAAGGTCTAAGAGGAAAGCAAGACTAATGATGTGTTGAGACTCCATCCCTGACCCGTATCATGAGATGATATAACATGGAGTATGCGCCATACTTGGAATGTACCGAATATGCAAAGCAACCGAACGCTAGAAATACTTAAGAGTTCATAAGAGTAGGACATATGAACATGAAGTGAATATCATAATATAAACATGAGGGCTCAAGGTTTTCAAACCTTTCATAATATAGTCATAATCATAATCATAAGAGAAACCTTATAAAAATGTGGATTTATGCCAAAATACCATAAACATGACAATGCATAAATTATGAGGAACAATAGGAGAACTCGCCTTTACCGACACCATCATGATACAGCTTATACGATGCCCAAACTATCTCGCTTAAGGCATAGCAAATTCCACTAAGCCAGGAAAGGGACGTGCTTGATGTGATATCACAAGGGGGAAATCCATCAATACATATACCTATGGTGGCAAGTAGTTCTCGAGACCATGGGGTTTACCCGAACACCGAGGCCCACCAAGTGCTGCATACACCGCACCTAAAAATATACGCATGAGGGCTCGTATCATAATCTCAAAATCATTCATGAATTTCATGGCCAAATAAATCATAACATACTTGATCATACTTGAAATACATGATTAGTCATGAATAAGGGCCCGTGTGTCCGCCTAAACGCTTATGTAAATTCATAAATCATGAAAACATGCATAATTGTGGAAATTCATAATTGACATTCATAAACCTATGAAAATTACTTTGAAGAGAAACTAATATAAATCATAATTTAGGCTTAGGAATATTAAAACCATAATTGAATTATAATCTGATTTTCATGAAACTTTTGCATAATTAGACATAAATTGACTTGGATTTGAAATCTAAAAATTATAATCAATTTAAATACAAAATCTACCCATATGTTAAAACAACATTTAAAATATAAAGGGTATTGACCTACAATCAAATCAAAGAGAATTCCATGAATTTGGGGTTAAAACCCCACAAGATCAACAAAATTTACGCACATTTTAATCATGAACATAAAGAGAGAAAACAAGGAGAGGAAGATGGAATCTCATTCACAACCCTACATACCGGGTGCTATGATCTTACACTCTCCCGTGAATGCCCAAAGGAATTGGTGAGCTCTAGGCTTGATTTTCAAAGAGAGACCCCTACTCTTACATGCATGGGAGTTGAATGAATTAGGATAGATTTACCCCTCTTAAAATACTTCTAACAGAGTTTAAAAACGTAGTTTAGACCTTAGAGTAGGATTTGCGAAAATACCCTTAATGAAAAATGTAGAAATTGAATACTACTAGTCATCACGGGCCTCACCACGAGTCTTACTATGAAGTAACGACTGGTGGTCGCCGACCGGTGATCATCATCACCACTTGGAAACCCTTTCTAGATTCTCACCATGACTTCATCCCATGACTCGGTTTCCTACCACGGGTCATAACATCACTGTGACTTCACCTCCCCCATGACCCCGACCATGAGTCATACCCACATACCATGACTGTGGTGTGAATCGTGGTCCAGAAACCTAGACTCCTGTGCCCTCTTCACGACTCCCACAATTCCGTCACTTAGTCTTAAGACTCCTACCATGAGTTGTTCTGAGTCATTTTTCAAGCATTTTCCTACGACATTCCCAAATCCCGAGTCTAGCTTCCAGTGACTGGGGTATTATATGGGTGGATAAAAGTTAGATTCCTATTCATCTTAATTACTATATCCTCGTAGGTCATAACATTATTATATTCCTTGTAGCAGAAGCTTGATGATTTGTAGGTCTTGGGTTTTAATAGATAGTTTGATGATGTTGACTACTTGGATGCCTAGGATGTTTGACTTGTTATGTCTGCCTTGACTATGTTATGTTTGGTTGCTTTATTTTGGACTAAAATATTTTTTTTTAGTCGTTGTAGACATAGAGCAATGATGTTTCCATGATAGATGGATGAAGATTGTCTTAAAGGAAGTTCGCCACATTTTTTTAGTTTTTAGGATTGAGTTGTAGGACATCAACTTGTATGCTTTTTGATATTCCGCTTAGCCATTATTCTAGAGTAAAAAGAGTGGTCATCTTGATTGCATGAGTTAGAATCCATGAGAGACACACATATCTCTTTTAATTTGACCCAACATATCCTTACAAAGGCTTAATTATTAATTTAACTTGTATACATTAATATGATTGTGGATTGTGTAGCCGAGAAACCGATTAGATTTTTGTTGCCATGAGAGCTAAGCTGAATTGTTTTATGTGTATATAATGTAGCATCTAGAGTTCCGTAGTGTATGTGGGATAACTAGTTGGTAGGGGATCGAGAGATGATCAAGGTATTTTTTGAAAAAACCATGTTTTCCCCGTATTTGATTTACCTTCCTAATTAGTCTCCCTAGTTACTCCTGTTGAGCTTAAAAGCCGTATTCTTTCTTAGCCTCAATAATAGCTTGATCCTTCTTTTTTTGAGACCCTGCACTTATTGGATCCAATGTAGTATTAAGCACTTTGATACTTGAAAGTAAAGGTCCACCAAGTATAATGTTAGGGGAAAAAGAAAAGTTGTGGCAAGAAAAGAAAAGTGAGAAGAAGGGATGCCCATAAAATTATGTTGTTTACTTACCGCTAGGGAATTGAAAAAGAGAGTTTTAATAGAAAAATCCTTAGTTATTCTATGGTTAGAAACTAGAATTTAAGTAGAGAAAATGGGAATGAAAAGAAAAGACAAGGGTGAGTAGAGGAAAGGTGAACAAGCAAGGAAAGAGGTGGTGGACGAGAAATGAAATATGACTTAAAAGTGCTTAGAGTGGTAGTCACTAAAAATGAAACGTCAATCCTACCTGCTCCTTAGCCGACATTACAACCAAGAAAAGTCCTTTGCGATCTTAATCTCTTGAAGCAACTAGGTAGTCCCAATGTACAGTTGAAATCCTATGGTATAAGCCGTATGTACATTACAAATATCAGAGTGTGAATGCGCCTTACTTATTGTGTTCCATGACTTATACTCGATGAAGAGAAAGGAACATCACTAAAGTGAGGGGGAAAAAGAGGTCTAATTCGATGTACTTGTCGTACGTGTCACACTAATCATGTTGTCCCTTGTGTTAAAAGATGAGTCATTTATAGAGGTTGTGTTCTTGATTGTGAAATCTTTTTATGCTTTGTTGAGAATTTGTTAGGAGGATGATAAACCACTTTACATATGCTCCATGCTAGTTGGTTGAGTACATGGAGTTGGTAGAGGGTGAAGTCAATTGTGATAAGTAAAAACATGATTCTAGGTATGCTTAAGGATTGTTCGAGGACTTAACAATGGTTTAAGTGTAAGTGGTGATATTGGGCATATTTTCATGCTCATTTTCCATGTTTTTACCCATATTTGATCATATCTTGAGTTCATAATCCTTAATTTATATTTAAATTCATGTATGTGTGTGTTTTATGAGCTAACAAACTATTTGGGCTGATTTGAGCAGAAACTAAGAAAAATGGATCAAAATGATGCAAGAAATGAAGATTTAAGAATCCACGAAGCTTGGTGCTATGGCTGGTGCCCCACACGTAAGTCCCAAACTTCAAAAGAAAATTCAGGTTGGTTCTATGGTCAGCACCCCTATCGTGTCCCAAACTTCAAAGAAAAAATTTAGGGCCGGGTGTTATGTCTCGGGAGGCTCGCAGACATATCTCGAGTTGGAAAAATCTGAAAATTTGGATCAAGTCGTGGCAAGATAGGAGGTGGCACGCTAGACCCAGCATTTTGGGCGAAAATGCCGATTTAAGCCTAGTCTTGAAGTGCGTAAGCATCATTTGAAGGATCATCTATAAATATATAAGCCTTTTAGGTCATTTGTTACATAGTTTTTAACTTTTTGGAGTAGTTTAATTCTGCCAGCTGTAGCCGTTAGTGATTTTTATTTCATAGTTCATTCACGGAAGCTTGTAAGCCATTTGGATGGAAGACAAGGTTCTACAACTAGGTTTTCTCTTCTTTACTTCGCATTTTCGTATGATGATGACTAAGTATTTATTTTTTCGCTTGTGTATAAGTGTCTAAACTCATATTCTAGGGTTATGGCCATGGTGAATGGTTGATTGTTTGACATACTAAATAAACTTAGTTTTGATTCTTATTTTATGGTTGTTTGTGACTTACTTGTTTTAATTTATATTTATGAGATTGATCAATTCTTGTAAGTAATTTTTTTTATTTCGATTGATCTTGGGAAAGGGAATCAAAGGGTTAAAAATAACAATAACGGGAATTCAAAGACCCTTGAACCCATCGGTGATAAGGTTAGAAGTTGTTGTTGAGGATAGGATATACCCTTCAATCACGTTAGTTGAAATACAAGTAGGCATAATCGCCGTTTACTATTCTCCGTGCTACAGGTGCATATAGACTTAGGGTTCATGAAATAGTTCTTGGATGCTAGGGATAATGACACAAATGGGAAGTAACTTGCAACTAACAACCGTAGGAAGAATCATGCTAGTTTAATTACGTATGGAAAACTCAACATGAAACTTACCAAGTGTCATTGACCTAGTCTATTATCATTCTAAATACAATCAAGCTTGCATTCGTTTTAGTACCTCTTATGATTTGAAGTTTCGCATTTTTAATTTTCCAAATCAATTTTCATTTTCCTTGTTTCATAGATTAGTGAAATCAAAGTACAAACCATATAATGATTAAATTGACATGTCCCCGTGGGTACGATATCCTGGATTCTTAACAATCCTATATTACTTGAAGATCATGTGTGCATGTGTGCGCTTAGGAGACATCACTTCCCAACTTCAAACTGTACCTAATAGGTGATCGACACCTTCTCCCATATATGAAGCCTTAAAGAGCCATTTTGATACTAGCATGGTAATTATTATTATATGCAAAGTTAACGAGAGGAAGTTATTCATCCCAACTGACTTTGAAATCCAAAACATAAGCACTCAACATGTCCTCGAGCATTTGAATACAACACTTGTCCTGACCATCTATCTACGGGTGAAAAGCTACACTCAGATTAATACAAGTACCCAAACCCTATAGAAATACTTCCCAAAAGTGACATGTGAACTCGAGCACCTCTATTAGAGATGATGGACGTTGGAGTACCCTACATCTGACAATCTACTGATGTGTAACTTAGCATAATCTTTTGTTGAGTCAAATGTCTCGATAGGTAGAAATGTACCAACTTCTGGTGAGTTGACTATAATCACAAATCAATCATGCTTTTGAATGATGAGGTGACCCTAATACAAAGTCCATATTAATCATCTACCACTTCCACATCAAGTATATTTATACTCCTAGGCTAAACCTTCTCTAGCCCGATGCTCCATTTTAACTCTTCGACAATTCGGACACTTAGCCACGTAGTCTGCTATATTCTTTTATCATGTTGGCCCATTAATAAATATCTTTCAAGTCATGATACATTTTGGTAAAACTTGAGTGGATAGAGTATCTAAAATTGTGCGCTTTTGTCATGATTCTCTCCCAAAGTCCATCCATATTTAAGACATACAACCTGCCTTAGTACCTTAAAGTACCATCTTCCCCATTTTGAAAAGATATAGATTTGTTCTTGTGAATTCCCTCCTTCATATGGAGAAGGATGGGATCATCATATAGCTTCCCTTTACTTCTTCGCAACTAAGGAAGATTCTACTCTATTTAGCACCACTGCACTGCCATCCTTGGAGTCTAATAAGAAATCTCCTAGAATTGTCAATCTATGAGCATATCTATTAAGTCTTTCTACTCCATTCAATATGATCCAAACTTCCCATGGATCAATGACTAAGAGCACGCTTACCACATTAGCCTTTCCTAGATGATACAAGATATCCACATCATAATTTGAGAAACTCAAGCCAATTTCGCGTACTTAAGATTCAACTCCTCTACTTGAAGATGTGTTTGAGACTCTGGTGGTCTCAGAAAATGTCAATTTGGACTCCATATAAGTAATGGCGCCACATTTTTTGCCATAGTCAATTCTAGTAGATCATGCATCAAATGGTTCCTCTTATAAACTTTTAGCCGTCTAGAAGCATATATTATTACCTTCCCACGTTCTACATTGTACACTCCCAAGGCCTATCCCTAAAGCATCACAATAAACTATGAACCCATCGATTCCTTTCGAAAAAGTCAACACCAAGATGTGGTCAACCTAATCTTCATCTCAAAAGCTCTTCTCAGGCCTTTAGCCATTGGAACTTGGTCTTTTTCTAATAACTGCAAGTGGAGCATATAGAGAAAAATCTCCATAAACCTCCCGTAGTAACTCACCAAACCTAAAAAAACTCCTAATCTTTGTGGGAGTCGTGGGTTTCTACCAATCCTTCACCGCTCAACTTCAAAAGGATCTACTTTAAGCCCTCTCCTAACACCATGTGTCCTAGTGCCACCGAGTTCACCCAAAACTCGCACTTAGAGGACTTAATGTATAAATTAGCTATCTCTGAGTATCTATAATACTATTCTGAGGTGATTTATATAGTCACCCTCAATCTTCGAATACACCAAAATGTCGTTAGTGAATAGTATCACAAATAAGTTGAGGTGCATGAAACTTGAATATACCATTCATAATGTCCATTTAAGGTTGTAGATTCATTTGTTAACCCGAAGGACACAACAAGAAATTCATAATTCTTTACAAAGTATTAAAAGTCGCCTTTTATGATATCCTACTCCCGAATTTCTCAACTGGTGATATCTCAATCTAAGGACAATTTTGGAGACACACCTGGAGCCTTAAAGTTGGTCAAGAAAATCATCAATCCTTGGAAGTGGATACTTGTTCTTTATGGTGACCTTTTTCAACTGGCAAATATCAATACACATCCGCAAGGATCCATCCCTTTTTCGACAAATAAGACCGGACTCTCCATAGTAAGGTACATAGCCTAATAAATCCTTGTTAGTAGGTCCTTCCCTACCTACTCCTTCAATTCCTTTTGACTCGCTTAGGCTATTTTATATATGGGGGAATAGAAATAGGTTGCCTGTGAGTAACATCAATCTCGAAATTGATCTCCCTTTTTGGAGGGGTCCTTGGAAGCACAAACATCTCTAGAAATTCATTAACAACCGGCACTAACCAAAATCTAGTGCCTCGGTATTCGCATCCTATACTCTCACTAGGAGAGATATTCTCCCCTAAAATAAGCTTTGTTTCCATAAGATAGAAAATAAACCCTCCCATTCTAACACTAGCCTGCTCAAAATTGAAATGTACACCTTAGAGTGACAATTCAATGTGACGTAATATGAAGACAATCAGTCCATACTCATGATAACATCAAAATCAACCGCTTTAATTCAACAAGGTAAGTCCCGTATCTATACGGCACACTATGGCTATAATTTCTATACACATGCTCGTACGCACTAACTCATCTATCGAGGGTAGATACTAAGAAAGGTTCATGGAGTCATTCAGTTCTAACCTTCTTAAACTTTGAGCTTTAGTTATAAGGCGTCACATATGATAAAATGGATTTGGGATCCATAAGAGCATAAACACTAAAGCCGAATACTCGATATCATACCTATGGTAACATATGGAGATGCCTCTGCATCTTCGGGCAACCGCTAGTGCTTATAACCGGTTCTACCCACCGCCTTTGTTCATACCTACCCAAATAGGGAATGAGTACCACGTGAAGGAGCTGAGTGGGGTGGTATTATGAGACCTGGGTTGTATTATCTCCACCCTTTGGCATGCATTAAGGGGGCCTTCTAATTGACCTCGAGTGCTCACAAATAAACATTCACATGCCTCAATTAATGTTCCTCTGGTGCTTTGTCCCATACTTTTTCCATGGGGAAATTAGTGGGACACTTGAGTAACATGAATTGGATATTAGAGCTTGACACTCTATGACCATAACCCCTGACACGACCCTCTCTAATCATCCGAGACCTCTAGGGTAGTGCACTGCCAACGGGATGGGGTAGGTCTTGGACAACCTCTAATGGAATGTAGATTGCCTATTTCCTCCTTGTAACTACTATCTCAAACAAATTCGACCCGGACTTCTTCTTTGCTCCTGTGAATCATTATTTATCGTCTATTTGCCTACTTCCCGTGTTTGATCTTACTGACATAGACCATCAATCAAGCCATCCATTTCCTTGTGAAGTAGGGTCGTAGCACATTTGCCTGGCCATGTGCCTCCCATGGCCATATATAAATCGTTGCATTTTGTCCCTCACAGGGAAAGCATTCCGAAGCAAGGTAGGCTAGTTGAGTAAACCGAGCCATAAACTCATCATCCTTTGCTTCCCTCAACTCCAAGGGTAGGAAGTGGTTTGTAAATGTCAACATAAATTCCTCCCATATAGTCGTAGCCGCATCTCTCCTATGGAAATCTACCAACACTCATACCACGTATTAGAAAATCCTTTAAAGGTAAGAGGCAAACACAACTCTCTCACACTGAGAATATTCTAAATTTACCCAGGAAGCTCCTAAGGGTCTTCTTCACTTTGGATCCAAGAAGACCGGTTGGATCATACCGATTTAGGAAGTATTGGTCCGATATTGTGAACTATTGATCTGAGTTGATTTCTATCATTGGGACTAAGAAGCCAATAATCGTAGTGAGCATCTAAATCGATCCCCAAATTCTACATTTGGAGGAGTGCAACTACTAAGGTGGGAAGGATTTTAGGTTCCCTATTGCTCTGTCAAGGGAGTGAGATGACGCCGGTGGTTACTGAGCGACCTGGGACCCTTTCGCATCCTTGAGTTTCGAGACAACTTACTAGCCTCTACCCCGCTATAGCACCGGCACTAGTGCTAGCCCTCCTGCTTATGTTCTGTTCATTCTTTTTGGAGCCATTTCAAATCAATATCCAAAATTATAACCAACGCATGAGTTAGATTCACCTCTAGAGCTCTCTCGTAGCATGATCTAGAGGAAAAGGACAGCATTTCCTAAATGTCATGTGCTTCAAATTATAAGTATGGTGCGCTACATACCCATAAGTAGGACTCTACTAGATATGACTTCATACACTCCATAGGACATATGAATCTAGGGCTTTAATACCAAGTTTTTCATGCCCCCAAACAAGGGCCTAGGCAAGATCGGCACTTGATGCCACCGTTGGCCCGAGTGTACCTCTCTTAACATGGAAAAACTGAGCAATCATCTAAAATAAAAGGGAGGCGTATAATACAAATTTGAGAAGGAGATAATTCATGCATCATGAATAGAGCTTCTTATATAATCATCATTTTAATACGTATGACTCAAAGGTCAAATCATACTAATAACAATAAGACATACCAACCGATAGCCTGCAAAGTCTCTACAACTAGGAGTATCTGGTTTATTGGTACAAGGCCCATAGTATAACCTCTAAAACACTATACACAATCAAAATAACCCCCAAGGGAAATGATACTAAAATATGAATCTGAGCAAGCCTACTGCTACATGTCTCGAACATATCTATACTTGAGGCCGCATTATTAAATAATGTAGACCCCCTGCCAAAAGTGGCATTAGTACATGAAACATATTGTATGTAAGATGGCAAAAAGTATAAAACATAGAATATTAAGAAGTAGAGAGACTGTGCGTAGAAATCATAAATATTCATGTAAAAATCGTCATAAGAGTTTTGAAAGAAAACATATGATTTGCTCTTAAATCTCGAGTCTGTGTCGTAACTAAAATACAATGGAGGTTCATGACATAACCAACATAGTACACCATGTGGACATGGAGTCCGATCCCTATGGGCCCAAAAGGCTAAGCCACCACCTACCTTGCCGGTTAGGAGTTTGAAACCGACTTGCTAGTAAGATTTTCCGATCCCTCCACTTTTGGGGGAAATAAATCTCGTGAATGTGCCCATACTCTAACACTCCAATCCTACATTAGCAAAAATTGTTTCTAGTACATGCCTCAAAGGCTCATGCCATCTTTCTGCTAATCACTTACTCTTTTTTTCTTAAAATCATGACACTGGGAAAATAACCTCAGCTCATAACTGCATTGTCATTTGAAATTCTTTTATAAAAGCTTGGCCTTATCCATGTGCTCTAATTTTGTAACACAACTTATCTGAAGGCTCATAATTTGATATGAATACTTCAAATCAAGAAGCTAAAACAATTCATTTTAGCTGAAAGCTCATTACCTTGCTAAACTTCATATGTCAAAACTTAAGGAAAATCATATATGGTCTTTGGCTAAAACTGTGAAATTAATCTCATGGAGAAATTCTGGGACATTTCAAACTCATTTTTTACCACATAAGGGAAAAACAATCATTTACGTTGTATTCATGGAAAATTATAGAAACTTTACAAAATTATCGCATGTGAGAAATTTAACTACCATGATAGATATAAAGAGTTCATAAAGCTTAAATATGAAAATTTTCAACTCAAGGAACAAATCTCATCAAATCATGTAGTCAAAGCTTATATGAGTTCAAGGAAGGAACTACTGAAGAATATGATATCCTACACTTAGGTTTTTCTTTACATACCTTAATTGCTTCTAAAAAAGCATGAGAAATCACAAGTGAGATCTTGAAGAAGAAGGGCCGCTAAGTCCACTTAAGCTAGAAGTAGGTTTTCCTTGAAACTCTAGGAGTAGGATTTAGGAATCACAAATCTAAGTTTTGCAGTAAAAAATTTCTCATGGTATTGCTTGGGAGTTAGGGAGAGCGTGAGAGAAGAGGAGAGTTGTTCTACTCTAGTTAGGAGGTGAAGAAAATGAGTGAGAAATCGGGTGTGGCCTATGCAGATAGATCAGCAGAGAAAAAGGCACAACTTAAGGTACCGGCATTTTATGGACCATATAGATGATCCGTGTCTACAAATTCAATCACATACCATTTCTGGATAAGTACTCTCTATTTATGATTCATATGAACCATAGAATAAACCCGCGATCTCGTAGAATGCTTCATCTCGTTGAATTAGGAAAATCAAACTCTAAAGTCTTCATTTAGGATGCCAGCATAAAATCATAAAATCAATTTGCGGTTCGTATATTGAATCATCTATTGAACTAGGAAAATGAAAGCTCTAAAATTCACCTACGGTTCTGTACGGTTCAGAATCATTTACGACCATAGAATGCTTCTTCTACAACCGCTTTTCTTATTCTCTAAAGTTTCATCCATGGCATAAAGTACAACTCATAGAGTAAATTTTGTGGTTTGTAGGTTGGTTTCAGACCTAACATTAGCTTAAACTTAAGACACTCCCTCCACACTTCAACATACGACTTGTAGAAATTTATGACGTATGTCATCTATGGTACCTATGCAAAGTAAATTTTTTGAAATTCTTACTTTCGTTGTATCAACTCCTGTGCACTTCTCATACTTGGTGAAAAACTCCATACACCATGCATACTCTACAAAACCACATGAAAAGTAAAGTCAAACTATGTCGAGAATCCTTCAAATAGTATAAGGTGCATAACCGGTCTTCCTCGTAGTTGTTCATCATAAATACTACCAAATTCTTATTTGAGATATGTTTAACAACTCAGTTCTGTATCATGTTTGTTATATTTGTTAATTATCAAAACTTCATATGTAGCACAACTCATAGCTTAATTAATTTCCCTTTAAGATGATGACAAACCCATAACAAAAACATAATTGCATAAGCACTCAGGTGAATTATTCCCCCTAATAACCAACTTTGATCAATATCATCACATCATACGATGTGTGCTCTTATGTAAATCCATCTAGGGACTAACGTTCCACTCATTGCAACCTATTAGGTTTCTAGAATATAGGAGCCTAATCATATCCTTACAACATTAAAGAACAAGAACCAAGTTCTTTAATCAATAATATTCTTGAAGTTGTGCATATGTGTGGCCTCAAGGAATTGAGAGCATAGTGACATTCTAATTCTCCATTTTAGCATCAATGGCATTTTCCATTATAGAGTACAAATATTCATTAAGGGAAAAGAAGGTTCTCACCCATCTTGAGTACCCAAGCTCCAAGAGGTTCCTTCAAGTGATTCTTACCACCTTTTTACAAATTTATAGGCAATTTGCTCCTTAGTCTTGCAAGCATCATATAAATATGTCCTTTCTATATATTATCTCTCAAGATGTGGTGCCTAACATCAATATGCTTTATTCTCTTTATGATGAACTAGCCCTTGGCCATGTTCAAAACACATGTGTTATCACAAAGATTTGAACTCGTTTAATCAATATACGAATTATTTCCTTGATCCATATGGTTGTGATATAGAACAAACAACTACATACTTATCTTCCGATGTAGATAACTCTGTCGTTGTACTTTTTATTACCCAAGAGATCAACCATGAACCTAGAAAAGTGATTCATCCTAAATGTTCTTCCTATCCACTCCGTATATCTAGCTTCTGCATATCCTATTAGTCAAATGTTTCTCCGCATCGTGCCAAAGGACCAAATCCTAAGTACCTTTGACGTATCTTGGCATCATATTCACAACTTTCATATGAGACTCTTTTGTACAAGATCGAACTGAACAAAAACTAATACAATACAATATAGGTTGTCTACCCATAGTCAAGCACAAAAATCCAATCATTTTCCCATACTTCTTTCTTCATCCAAAGGACCACATTCTTCTTGGCAAGTCAAGTGGCGCTTGTTAGAGGAGTATCACCGGTCTTTGCATTGTCCATATCAAATCTTTTTGAGTAATTATTTGATGTATTTGTTTATGAATCATTGTCCCATCCTTTGCTTCTTACTTCACTTGTAATAAATACCAAGAAGAAATTTAGTTCTCCCATCATGCTCATCTCAAATTCACTTTCCATGATATTTGACAACTCATTATATAATGTCTCATTTATGGAACTAAAGTTGATGTCATCTACATACACCCTCGTATGATGAGTAGACTTGTGTTCTATTTTATAAGAAAGAGGGTGTTATTTATATTACCTCTTATGAACCCACTTCAAGAAGAAATTTTGACAATATTCCTCATACCAAGCCCCGGAGCTTGTTTCAACACATTCAAGTTTTTTCTATTTTGTATACATGATTAGAAACTTATAGATTTCAAAGCTATGAGGTTTTCAGGTATACATGATTAGAATCTTGTAGCTTTCAAAGCTAGGAGGTTGTTGCACATATACTTCCTCTTTTAGATATCCATTCAAGAATGCACACTTGACATCCATTTGATATAGATTGAAATTTGAATATGAGATGTGAAATGCAATAAGCATACGTCTACTCTCCATTCGCACCCACCGGGCAATCATAATTTATGCCTTCTTATTGATTATGCTCTTGTACGATTAACCTTTCTTTTTGTTTCTTGTAGTGGTACACTAGATTATCAAGTTTGTTTCTGAACACCTATCTCGGTCTCAATTTAGTCCATTCTACGGATTTGGTTCCAAATGTCATACCTTGTTTCTCTTAAATTGATATAATTCTTCTTATATAGCAATTCAACATCTAGAAGTGCCTTCTTTATTATTTTTTTGGATTATAATCGATTGGTAGGAAGATAAAGCACATAATTTTCTAGCCTTAGGTCTTCTTATTATCCTAACTATAAAAAGTGATGACATTCTCAATTTGATATTTTTCGAACTCCTAGTTGCTTTGAGGACAAAAAGATCGGGTTGTTTATCTGTTTTCCTGTCTAGTCCCCTATTTGTTAGTCATCATTCCCCACTCCAAGAGTCTAAGAGAACTAGTTCTATTGATATTGATATCCCCTCAATTTCTTATATAGATTTCTCATTTTGTACAACTTCTAGAGTATCCTGTGGTTTTTGTTCTCAAGGACCTTTCTTCGCCAAGTATTTAGGGAAACTTGTGATGGTTTATCATCGTAGATCTATACACAAACCTATCTATTAGAATAACTAGGTTCATTGACATACTTATTTTATCATTAGATCTTCTTAACTTTCTTGGTCATGATGTGCATAACAATAATTAAAATTATTTGTGCTTTCTTCCATAGGAGTGGGATTTCCGCCTTCACCATACTTCTATTTTATAGGACGTTAGTGAGAGAATTTTCTCATCATCATCCACCTAATCATGCATTCTCTCACCTGACCTTCCTTAGATAATTAAGATCATATTGGAATCCAAGCTAGCTTGAGTCTCCATTATGAGATAAAGGATAAATTATGCTTTCTTGGTCTAACCCGGTAGCTAAGTATTTTTTTTAGTGAGGAAACTGTGTTTAGGTTTGAGACTTAATTTTCTAAACATACTCCATATTATTCTAACTTGTTTAATCTTAGCCATGCATGAATCCTTGAAGTATCCGTTGTTTCCAATATGTGCATAGATGATACTTAAGAATAAAGACATACTTAATGTGAGAGGATTTATGGAATCTTAACCTTTTGATATCCTAGACCTAGTTTTTTTCATGTATGTGTGTCAGGTGTAAGGAGGTTAATACTTCTGAGAAACTATTCCATTTTAGAGTTTTGTCCACCTCATTCTTCCCTTTATAAAGTAATTTTAGAGCATCTCTATTTCTTCGTCTCGGGCTTTAGAGGCCGCCTTTTACTACTTTCTTGTCATGCTCAAGCTTCTATTGAATGTCATTAGCATGATCCATTCCTTTGAAGGGTACAACAAAGAGTTTGTCCTTCTTAGTCTTCAAGACTAAATTTTCATTACTTAGAGTGAGAACCTAGTTCTTCAAAATACAACCTTTCTTTCCAGATTCTCTTTCTCTTCATCCAAATTCTTGTGATCCATTTTAAGAATAGTCAAGTCATTTTCTAGTTTGTCCTTTTCAAATAAGTGGGATACTTTTAAAAGAATCGATCACTATGTGGACTAGATATACAAATTTCTTGTTAGAATATGTATGAATAATATCTTAAATTTTAGTGAAATTAAGATCGGGATTATCATCTTCTACATTTAGAGCCATTTAGTCATTAATGCTAGAACTTCCTATTGGTCAAAAAAGACTAATCATTTCATCTTCTCATCGCTCTCTAATTTGGGGAATTTCCCATAACTACCAGAGCTCTCTAACATCTATATTTGCTTGCTTGGTGGACATTTTGTTGCATGGAATCTAGCCCTTTCTTTCAAAATCATTCTTCTTCTACTCAATTTCCTTTAGTAGACACTTCCTAATGAAATGATCAAGACTTCCGCACCTATAAAATACTTTTTAATATTTCCCCATGTGCTCTCTAGGTTTAGAGGTGTTGCCTCTTTTAAGGAATCCTCCTTTTACTCATGCATTGAAATCTTTGAGTCACTAGTGCCAATTGATCTTTTCCAAGTTCCTAATTTTGAGTGGCCTTAAGAGAACCCGATATCTTCTTATGAAGTATCCTTTTAGTTTTGAAGCTTATTCATCTCATAGGTCTTTAAGTTTTCCATGAGCTCATTCATATTCATGATTTCCTATCCCTAGCATTTGTAATTGCATTCATTTTGATTTTACAAGATTTAGCATAATATCTAGAGTTTTCCAAATTCTCTTGCTTTGAAATAAGACTTTTCCAAGAGACTTCAATTCATTGGTAATTTATGAACTTATTGAATATCTCTTGAAGAGTTCCTCACTCGCTCATCTTGAATAGCTCCCACGCTTTTTTTTGAAGAAGGCAATGTTTAAGCCGAATTGATTGGTTCCTTCATGTATAGTTTTCAATGTATCCCATACGTTAAGCCTGCTTACATGAAGAGATATGATTACACATACCACCTCCTACGCTACAATATGATAATTTTGGCTTTGACATTCTTTTGGACTATCTTAATGTCTTCAACAGTGAACTCATCTCTTGTCTTGGGACCATCTTTTCTTCCTTTGTCATCCTTGGCCATGGGATTCTTTGGGCCCTATTCGATGATGTCTCAAAGTTCAAGTCCTCTTCAATAATTAAATCCTACATCCTAGCTTTCCACCAATAATAATATTTTACATTAAAAGATGGTGGCCTTGTGGTAGTCTTTCTTCTTGAACTCATGGTATGGTGCAACCATCTCTAATTCTTTCAAATTGTTAGCCTTTTGAAAGAACACTCAGATACCAATTGTTATTTATGTTGTCACCACTATACCAAAAACTAGTTTCTTCAATCAATTAATCAAGAAGAAAATACAAATAATAATCAACATATAGATTTTACATAGCTCCTCACTCCCGTGAGTCAAAAATCATTACTTTCCCAAAAGAGGGATTTCTTTAAATATTCACTAAAAATTTAAGAAAATTTTATAGTTAAAAACCAAAGACGCTAAGTCTAGCACCTTTTACCCGTCCTAGTTGCAACTAACCCTTTCAAAATTCTATCCTAATCATGTAAGCCTTCTTACACCTCAAGGAATAGACACCTAAGACAAATTATCAAACATTGTAATAGGTTACAATTTAAACTCAAAAAATTAAACTAAGCAACCAAGAATTGTAGAAATAATCTTCTTAGGAATGGTTGTCAGCACCAAGTATCCATGATTGTAACCCACACTAATCCTCCCCCCCTTACCTCCACAAAGGCTTAACCAACGTGTCCCAATTACTTCACCCAATTTCAAACATTCTTACTAGTAAATAAGTACTCTAAAGTAAAAACAATCTTGTAAAAATAAAAGGAAATACATGTAACATCTATCTATTACATCCCTTGTATTAAAAGTCATTGTACGTAAGACATATATCTAACCATTGTCTATGAGTAGTGGAAACAAAATAAACAAAAGATAATGTCTGGAATCAAAAACATCTTCTTCTAAAAGGATTTGCAAAGAGGTCCGGTGGCTGCAGTCCAATCATCCACGGATAACTCACCGCTACCTTTTACAGATGGGTTGAGTACAACTCCAAGGGGTGCACCGCACCGTAAAATAGCACAGGAGTAGCATCGCATAAAACACAATGTATCAATAGGAATCATCGGACAACCTTAAATGATAATGTATATATAGAAATAAACACATACAACCACTAAAAACCAATAATCACCAAGTAATATATATTCTAGATGATTTAGAGAAGGTTAAAAGTCAAGCTTGCTCATCGGATTAGGCCTCACTGCAGTTGATGGTTAGACCGCGAGGGTGATTAGACCACCATCATTCTCACCATAGTTGTAATGGTACCACCGCAATGGTACTAGTATGCAAAAACTCGACTCAAGCTAACAAATCTTAGATTCTCACTTAGTAATTTCTCAATAACCAATTCATCAAGTTGATATAGGTTTGTGCATTGTTAAATTCTCAACAAATAATTCATCAACTCATCATAAGAGGTATCTAAGTGAATCCTCAACAATCAATTAATAAACTCCCCTCACGCATTTATGCACAACTTTTCAAGTATAAGATAAGTCATACACAATACAACAACATTAAAATCCATATGTAAACTACACATTCAAGGATTCCTCGTTTCAAATGCTTCTCATTTTTTAGGCCAATCTATTACCTCTTCTAATCCTCCTTCGGTATCATGCCACAAGAATATGTCAAGCACAATCTCCGTCACATCATAATATAACACTCAAGACCGAATATGTGGTATACACATGCCAGAGAGCCTTATGTTTTCCCTTCTAGTGATGACTCATAAAAGGCAATAGAAATTCATACACTGTACTGAAGCAAGGATACCCGTTCCTACTCTTCGTCATGCAAACATGCTCACCTTAGACACGAGCCAATAATTCTCAGAATTTCCATTTCACTCGTATGCTCACTCTAGCACGAGCCTCTTATCTCGGGATAAAACATGTTATCCACTTTATCTCCTGCTCTACGTGTTTACCATCGATTGATTCACCACCATTCAAGGCATCAACATAACTTGTCCCTCTTGGTTCCACTCACCACTATTTAGTCATTCATGAAACAATTAAAAGAACATATTAAACAACACAAGCACTTTACATTTATACAAACTATTCTATCGACAACATCTCAAGTTTGAGTTACCAACATAGAAAATACATCATACTCTAGCATCAACTAGTGTCAGAAGACCATCTAAGCTTGTTTTAAATCCACACACATATACAAGTCATTATAAAAACTCTAACTCCTAGTGTGCCCATAACCTACCTCGATTAAGTGTGATAAGAGAATACAACTACTCAAGTAGAGCATTGCTCTTTCGTAACGCTCCGAATGTTCAAAATCTAAACAATAGTAAGAAACAACATTCAATCACCTAAATCTGGGGCCTAGAAGTTTGATTCTACCCCATTGTACCCGAGTATTAAGATCAAATTCAATATCCCAAGGATCAATTCACCTTGTTCTATCCCCCACATAGTGAGTCCCACCTATTTTCATGGAGTTTCCACTCCTCAAACCCTTTATAGGAAGCTAATAATTTAGGCCTCAATTTTATAAACATTCGGGTCTCAAGCTACGCCACAATTGAAATACATACCTTCACATTCCCTTAAGAAGTGTTTATTCCATACTTTTAAGCCTAGGAGTCATTACCTAGTCTCCACTCCCATAACCCTAGCCCGCTTTCACAACCCTAGGTTCTGACAGGATTTCATTAGAGGCTACGCTTTGATGCTAGGGTTCTAGGGAATGGAATGAGGAAAGGAGATAACTAGGATTCTTACCTGGGAAGGAGAAACTACTTTGCCCTCTCAAAAATCTTTCCTTCTACTCTTAAACTGTGCTTTAGAGCAATTGGGTGAAAACTCGAAATTCTAACATAAATCGTCACACCACCTCCGATGTCCGTACATACAATAAATTTCCATCATGTTGCATTCCGCCATGGCGCCAAAGCCTCGCTACGGTATCACCCGATGGTTATTTGTAATGCCTTGAAGTTCCTAAGACTAGACTCGAGAAGTTGAAATAAAAACATTAAAAAATCCGAGATTTCTCATAGAATGACTCATGATACTGTCCACGCGGTCTAACAACCCATTGGAGGCACTCGTGGTGGTGGTATGCGTGGCAACTTTGGAGTAACAGTCTAAGGACGCCTGATGGTTATAATGGGTCAAAGTGCAGGGAGGGACGGCTCTTGTCAAGGTGGCCGCACAGTCACGGCACAACCCGTTGTAAGGAGACAATGAGTCGTGGTATGGTTCCGTTGGGAGGATTCCAAAAGTGAGCAAAGTAGACAATGATGGAGACAACAAATCGCGTTGGGAGGGTAACGACTCGCCCCGTCTAGTCGTGTAGCAACCCGGAACTGGAAAATGGAGTGAAACAACAAGGCAGTAATTACTGCTTGGAGCTCGTGATCCACCCGTTGTATTGGCCGTTACTCCGACACAGCTAAATTCCTTGTGAATTTAGTAAGTGGTAAATCCATAACTTAGCTCCAAGACCTAAACTACATCATTTTAAACTCAAGTAAGTGTGTTTTAAGAGGTTTAGATCATTCTGAACCTATTCCTCTCCATGCATACAAGCTTAGTAGTTTCTAAGGGTGATTGCTTATGATTCATCAAGTTCTTTTCAAATTCCTTTGGCATTCAAGAGGGTTGTGTAATCAAAATTTCCCAGGTATGTAGGGTTTGAATGGTGTATCCATCTACTCATGCTCAATCCCTCTTTAATTTCATGTGATTTCTAAGTTGATGAATTTATGAGGTTTTAACCCAACTTGTGAATTCTCTAAGTATCTATCATGGGTATTCTCTATGTATGTTTCTAAAGTTGAATTATGATTCATGTGCATATTTTATAATGCTTTCAATTACAAATTATGATTTCAAAGTTTTACGTATAAGATGCCCATCTATGGAAGTTCATGAAAATATGAGATTATGATTTGTGCTTCTAGTTATGATGAAATGTTCATGATAAAAGTATGATTTCGAATTACCCATGTCTATATTCATGTTTGAGTAATCAAAGTCTATTTAAAGCATGTTTAAGTATTGGGAAAGCCCATATAACTAAGTATGTTTCAATTTATCTAAATTTTCTATTATTAGCTTACCACATGGTTTTGAAGTCTAGACTCCCACTCTTGTTCAAATTTTGTTGTATGGTTTGAGACAAGGCTCTTCATGTTATTTTTTCAGAATAGTATATGTTTGGTTTCATGATTCATCTTCATCGAAGATGATGGTTTAGCTTCATTAAAAGATATGGAGAATTTGCATTTTCTTGGGAGTAATGTCTAGCATCGAGTAGGCTTAGGGTCTGTCAACTCGTGCCTCATAACTATGTGCCAATGTAGGTATGTTAACATTATTTGGACCTCCTCGTGAGCTTCCCCGCCCTCAAGGGGCCTTCACTTGATGATATTAATATCATGGTAGCCCTTAGCCCTAGCATGTTGGACGGCTCGCCTTCACTTAAGTGTAATAGTCGTGATCATGTAACCTCTATCGTGGTAATATCGCTATATGATGAGTCTCCTATTGTTCCTCATGCTTTCAGCTATCCATGTTCATCAATTAAGATATTAGCCAACAAAGTTTGACCCAATGTTCGCCTACTTATGATTATCGCCACTTGGGTCATTCGATTCGGTTATGATAATCGCTATTTTTTAGATATGTTTTTTAGATAATTGCATGCAAGCCCTACTCTCATACTCTTATGATGAAATGTTTATGATATGCATGATCTTTGATTTTTACTTATTTAGCGGTTTTACTTACTCATATACTCGATACATTCTAATGCATCGATCACATAATTTATGTTGTACCCTAAGCCATGATATAGGCTTAGACATTCGTGCCCAGCCCCGCCGCTAGCGACCTTCGCATTAGCATCTCTTAGTCGAGTTGGTGAGTCCTCATCTTTCAAGGGCCCTTCTTATCGCTATATTAGTATGTTTTTCATTTCTTGTGATTTTAAAGGAGTTACCGGGTTCTTATCCATCAACTCGTCGCGTTAGGGAGAGGCCATGCATAAAGTGTGACTCCGCCTTTCCATACTCTGTGTTATGTATTCGTATTTTCATATTTTTTATGAGATTTTCGTACTCGCTATGTTATATGTTGATTTCCGCATTTAAATCTGTTGAGCTTAGATGTTATGTTCATGTCATGGGTCAATTTTGAGCTCTCTGGGTTATTTGTCTCGTCTTGATTCGGGCCTATGTTCTGGTCGTGACAAACTTGGTATCGTATCATTAGGTTTTAGTGTCCTTGGGTGTCTAAAAGTCAAGTAGAGTCTTTCATAAGGTGAGCGCTTTCACACTTATGAAGGCAGGCTACAAAATTTTTTAGGAAATGTTCCTCTTTCATGACTTGCGTCATGCGATGAAATGTCTTCCTATCCTTCCAACTCATACTATACACTTTTGTAGAATCATGCCTCCTCACCGAGTTAATCTAAGAAGAAAGGAAAACGAAAATGGTCACGAGGGATGGCAATGGGGATGGGCAATCAAATGTGCCCACCCGCTCCCCGAGGATCATGTGCCCTAGCCAGGCTTCCATGTCGAATAGGTTTCCATTCAAATTCTAGCTCTGCCTTTTGACTATCCAAGTCAACCAACAGAGGTAGCGCATGTCCCTGCAATGGGGAATGCGGCAACGGCGAGAGTCGAGATTTTCCGAGGATGAACACTGGAGTTCCTTGGGTCAAAGGTGGACGAGGATCCACATGAGTTTATTGATAAAGTTCTGAGATCACCTGCATCATGGGAGTGATCGGGAGGAGTGCGCAGATCTAGCCTCGTATTAGTTGAAAAGGGTTGCGCACATATGGTCTGTAATGGAAGGATAGTAGGATAGTTGAGCAGCCCCATTGGTTGGGATGAGTTCCATACTACATTTCTGGATTGGTTCTTCCCTCATGAGATGAGGGAGATTAAAGCAGATGAGTTTGTGAATATATGTAGTGGTAACATGACAAGCTCGTATATGCTTGTAGTTCACCCACTTTTCCAAGTATATAACTCCAGATGGTGACACACCGTAGGGCTCCAAAGTGAGTCAATTCGTGCATGGATAGCAGTAATATTTGGGTCAAAGATTGCCGGACCGCGATGCTTCATCGTGGACATTGAATTTCTAGTAATTCAGATGCCCAAAGCAGATGAGGCAAAGGGGTAGTGAGGAAGGAAAGAGGCCAAAAGTCTATGTGGACCGATAGTTGGATTCTCCTGACCTAGTGGTGGTCACCGCCGGCCAGCCCACGAGATCATCACTCTGCACCGTCGCCTATGAGTGTGCCATCCATCTAGGCGCGACTAGAGGGACGAACATTAGATCTCGAGAAGAGGAAGTAGACCCGCTGAAACCAACATCTCGTAGTGTGTAAGTGGTGTGTGGCCGAGACATATCGATCGTTTAGCCGTTCGTGTGCTTATTTTGGGTGTGGGAAGCTCGAAATATGCTCAAAATTGTCCAAGTCGATAGACTATAATAAGGGGCTTTGAGCTCACCATTAGCTCAAGAGTCTCACCAACATGCTAAGCTCAATAGGGTGCATCCACTTGCAGTGTGGTGGCCGGCCAAGTAGAATAGATTCTATGCCCTCAGCATCTCATCGAGTAGGAGGTCTCCCGTGATGTAGTCACTAGTATGTTACTTGTATTCCACCTTGATATATATGGGCATTTTTAGATCCAGGGCTACCTTTATCTTTTGACACCCTATGTTTCTAGTATTTTTAGAGTCGATCCCGGAAATCCTATCGAACCCTTCGCATCTACTCAAATCGAAAGATGAAGTTATAGCTCGATGGGTATAAAATTGCCCCCGTCTGCAAACCCTTTTAGAAAGTCACCTCAAGCAATGAAAATAGAGCTACCAAGACAAGATTTTGATTTTATCTTGGTACGGATTACATGCATGTTATACCTCGCAAATTGTAGAACCCATAGGTTCCGATTTTTGGGTGACTACTCCTAGAGTGGAAAGGTAGTTCGGGCTTGTGCCTGTAGGTCATTTCCATTTCCTACCCAAGGCCGTGAAGATGAATTCTAAAGGTTATGTGTACCATCTAGTTAGGTTAAGGATGCTACATATGAAATCCCGACTATTCGCCCGCCTCAGATGTGGAATATCCAAAAGTGTTTTAGATGATTTACTAGAATTCCTCCCGAGCGAGAGATCGATTTTGGTATTGACATTCTTTCCCTATATGCAACCTATATTTATTCCTCCTTGCGAATGGCTCCACCCGATCTAAAGGAGTTGAAGTAGCGCTTGAAAGATCTAACAAGGGTTTCATCGTACCGATCAAATCCCCGTAGGGTGCACTAGTTCTCTTCGTCCGAAAGAAGGATGGTTCCCTTCGGATGTGTATTTATTATTGGCAATTGAACAAGGTCACAGTCAAGAACAAGTGCTAAGTGTTTCTCCAAGATAGACTTCCGATCCGAGTATGATCGCCTTAGTGTTTGAGAGCGTGACATTCCCGAAGACAAACCTTCAGACTCGATATGGTCACTAGGAGTTTGTAGTTATTTTGGACTAACAAATGCTCCTCAGCCTTTTATGAACTTCTTGATGAACAGGTGTTCAAGTTGTATTTGGATATGTTCATGATCGCATTCATAGATAACATTCTCAACACTGCAGCTGGGATGGAGTATGCCACTCATTCGAGGCGGTGCGCGTAGACTCTTAAGGATCGCCAGCTTTATGCTAAGTTCAATAAAGTGTGAGTTTTGGCTAGACTTAGTAGCATTTTAGGTCATGTGGTGTCAAGTGAGGGTGTACAAGTGGACTCTCAAAAGATAGTTGTGAAGTATTGACCTAGACCGCTTAGTCCTTTGGATAGGAGTTTTTGGCTTAAACAAGTTATTACCAGAGATTTGTTGAGGTTTTCATCCATTGGCAAAAGATCATTGACTCCGAGTTGACCTAGAAGAAAGGGAAGTTTCAATGGTCGTAGGCTTGTGCGAAGAGCTTCCAAGATTTGAAGACTTGACTCACCAAACACTAGTGCCGACCTTAACCTAAGGGTACCGATGGGGTTTGTGGTATAGTGTGTGATGCTTCGAGAATCGGTCTTTGCTATACTCCGAGCTTCCAAAGATCGGTCCCAGAATGGAAATAGGGAAAATGTAAAGGATGTTGCATTTAGACTAGTCACGAGACGACTCGTGAGGATAGCGCACGAGTCAAAAAAGTCAGTGACTCCTGTGGGGAGGCCAGGGAGGTGTTTGGGAAGTTGGAAGAAAAAAAGGTCCCCGCTGTGCGTGGCAACAACTTGTGTCCGACCCCACGTGTCGCTGGGCCGCCTATGGGGTAGGGAGAAGGAAAAGAGAAGGAAGAAGAACAAGGTACTTCATGACTGTGACAATGAGTCATGGTGTTAATCGTTTTGATCCCAAGACAAGGCCAGGTGAAGGTAATTTGACGA
The DNA here is from genome assembly GCA_018107945.1 of Datura stramonium. Lineage (NCBI taxonomy): Eukaryota > Viridiplantae > Streptophyta > Magnoliopsida > Solanales > Solanaceae > Datura > Datura stramonium. The sequence continues at coordinate 66,869 of JACEIK010003336.1, read as the reverse complement.
GTGGGGGAACGAGTTGTCTCCCTGGACCACGGAAGGCCGCCAGTCATCCGCTAGGACCACTTGGCGCAATTTCGCGAAATTAGTAAGGGCTTCATAATTCCTAATTCCTAAAGCCTATACTACATTGTTTAAGACTCATTTTAGTGGGTTTAAGGAGGGGAAAACCTATACTAAGTTATTTCCTTCCATGTATGCAAACTTGAGAGGTTGAGGAGGTGATCTAGCGCAAGCCTTTGAGATATTCATTCAAATCCTTCTTGGGCAATCGTGAGAAGTGGTAGAATCAATCCCTTCAAGGTATGAAGGGTTATGAGTGGGTTTTTCCTTCCACACCCATTCCCAATTTATATCTAAATATGAGAATTTCCTATGATCAAGTTAGCTGAGCTTTACCCAAATGCATGTATCTTCAATTTATTTACATGGGTATGAATTGATAATGATTTTATTATTGAATTGTGAAGCATGAGCTAATTTTCTAATGATTTCAATTAAATTATGTTTCTAGCCTTATGAATGTTGAAGCACATTGATGCTATGATCATGAAAAGTGAGTTTTGTGAAGCATATGTGTTAATGATGAGATATTATGATGAAAAGCATGATTCGAAGCTAGCCATGTTTATAATTATTCTTTCGATAAGAATAGAGTATTTCTAAGTATGATAAAGCTTTGGGCAATGCCCACATGTTAAGTTTAAATGATGATTTTCCCGAACTAAGCTTACCACATTGTTTTGGAGCAAAGACTCCCAAATTTTATATTCTAGATTGTGGTATGTTTTGAGTTAAGTTTTCCTATGCATAGCTTACCACATGGTTCTGGAGCAAAGGCTCCCATGTATATTTTTAGCTATGTTTTGAACTAAAGCTTCTCATATGCATGATTTCGTATTTGAGATGTATTTGACTACTGAACTTCGTCTATACACGTTGTTGAGCTTTATTATATACGATGTAGAGCATTGCATGTTTTTTGGAAAAGAGTTTAGCACCGAGCGGGCTAAGGGTCGATCACCCTATGCCCCAGAACTACACGCTAACGTAGGTTGACACTATTATATGACTTGGGACCTCCCTTGTGAGCTTCCCCTTGCCCGAATGGGCCTTCAGCTTGTTATTGATATCATGGTAGCGTCCTTATCCCTGGCAAAGCTTTGGACGGCTCTGCCCACTTGAGTGTGATAGTCAGGACCACATAAGCTCTATCGTGGTATGTCGGTTAAGTGACGAGTCTCCCATTGTTCTATATGATTCAGTTATGCATATTCATTACTCATGGCCAATATATACTCATGCAGGTTCTAAAAGTAAGGTTTGACTCAATGTTCAGCTTTTCTATAAATGTCATATTTCAGCTCTGAGTCATTCGAGTTAGTTTGATGTTATAAAGCTATGCATTTTCATGTTATGAAAAGATCATGATTTCAGAAAGAATGCGTGCAAGCCCTACTCTCAGTTTATTAATGTTTGTGTTTAATTATCTCATTGTGTTTAAAAGGATGTTTACTTACTTTAGTGGTTTTACTTAACTTGCATACTCGGTACATTCCACGTAATGACCGCATGCTTTTTATGTTGTATCATTTCATGATACAGGACCCAGCTCTCAGGTTCAGCCCCGCTCTTAGACTTCTTATCAGAGTTAGCGTCTTCTTATTGGTGAGTCCTCATCTTCCGAGGACCAGACTATCTAACTTTTCTCTATGTATTTCAGTTTTCAGCTTGTTGAGTTAGTTGGGGTCTTGTCCCATCAACTAATCATGTCTAAAGGCTATTCAGACATATGTATGTATTCAACTTTGGATTTCGTACTCTGATGTTATATTCAAGATGACTTCCACTATGATTGTATTGTCGATTATTCATTTCTTGATTAAGTTACATTTATGCTTATGCCATGGGTCGACTTAGGGTCCCTCGGGGCTCCTTGTACCGTGTCACGATCCGGGCCTCCATTCGGGTTGTGACAAACTTGCTATCAGAGCGATAGGTTTGAAGTGTCCTAGGGTGTTTGAAAGCCACGTTAAGTAGAGTCTTTTTCATGTGTGTAAAGTGCACCAAACTTATGATGAAGAGGCTACGAGACGTTTAGGAAATGTTCCCTTCTTTCATGATCTATGTCGTGCGATGAAAAGTATTTCTATCCTTCTAATTCATGCTATTCTCAATTGTAGAATCATGGCTCCTCGAAGAATGAACGAAAGGAGTAATGGAGATGGTGAAGGCCATGAGAATGGCAATGGTCATGGGCATCAGCAAGCCCCGCCAGTTCAGGAGCCCTAGGTACCGGAGCCAACTGCCCATGCTGAGTTTCTGGGCCGCTATTCGAATGCTTGCGCAGGCCTTGACCGCTCAGGTCAATCAGCAGGCCATTGTGCATGTTTCGCAAAATGGCAATGCAGCAGCGGCTTGAGTTTGATACTTCTTACGGATGAACCTGTCGGAGTTCCTTGGGTCCAAGGTAGATGAGTACCCACATGAGTTCGTGGATGAGATTGTCAAGATCACCCAAGTCATGGGGGTGAATGGGGTTGAATGCACCGACTTGGGATCTTATCAGTTAAAAGAGTCACGCACATCTGGTTTTGCCAATGGAAAGATAGCAAGGTCGCAGGATCAGGTCCGGTCACTTGGGAAGAGTTCCATGTTGCATTCCTAGACCGGTTCTTCCCTTGGGAGATGAGGGAGCTGAAGGCAGCTGAGTTCGTAAACTTGAAGAAAGGGAGAATGACTGTATAAGAGTATGCCCTTTAGTTCACTCGACTATTGAAATATGCCCAGAGTTGGTAGACGATCAGAGGATGCGGGTGAGTAGGTTCGTCCATGGGGTAGCAGGTTATTTGGACAAGGATTGCAGGACTTCCATGCTTCACCAAGATATGGACTTTCCTTGGATAGTGTTGTATGCCCAGTAGATAGAGGCAGCACATTCGAGAGAGAGGGAGGCCAGGAGGGCCAGGACCGAGGACCACAAATTCTCTCAGCAAAGGTCCGGTGGTGAGCACCGACAGCAGATACACGAGAGACCATCAGCCCCAGCATCGTCAACATTGAGTGTGCCATCCAGGCCCAGAAATGATCATAGAGGGCGGGCATCAAGCTCGAGGGGTCAAAGCAGCAAACCTGCAGATTCTAGCATCCCAGTTTGTCGCAGATGTGGTCGGGGGCACACAGGCTAGTGTTTGGAAAGTTTAGGTGCTTGTTTTGGGTATGGGCAGCCCGAACACATGCTTAGAGATTTTCCAGCTACGAGAAAGGATCAAGTTGGGGGCCGAGGCCCAGCTTCTAGCTCAGTAGCCCCTCCCTCACGCTCAACACATGAGAGGGCATCTACTAGCACAGCTGGCGGTCAGTGCCAGAATAGATTCTATGCTTTAGCATCCCGTCAGGAGTAGGAGGTTTCCACCAATGTGGTCACTAGTATGTTGCGAGTTTTCCATATTGATGTATATGCTTTGCTAGATCCGGGGGCTACCTTTTCTTTTGTGACACCTTTTGTGGCGGGTATCTTTGGAGTTAGTCCCGATGTCTTGTCAGAACCCTTCTCATTTTCTACTCCAGTAGGTGACTCAGTTATAGCTAGACGGGTATATAGAGGTTGCCCAGTCTCAGTCCTTCATAAGGTCACCTCAGTAGATTTGTAGAGTTATCCATGACCAATTTCAATGTTATTCTCGGTATGGATTGGCTATTTGGATGCTATGCTTCAGTTAATTGTAGAACCCGGGAAGTAGAGTTTAGATTTTCAGGTGAGCCAATCTTAGAATGTAAGGGTAGTTTAGTTGTGCCTGTAGGTCGATTCATTTCCTACCTTAAGGCCAGGAACATGATTTCTAAGGGTTGCATGTACCATCTAGTTAGGGTTGAGGATGTCGAGTCCGAAACTCTGACTATCCAGTCAGTTCTAGTAGTATGTGAGTACCCAGAGGTTTTTTCTGATGATTTTCCAGGTGTTCCTCCCGAGCGGGAGATTGATTTTGGTATTGATCTTCTTTCCAATACGTAGTCTATATCTATTCCTCCCTATAGAATGGCTCCAGCCGAGCTAAAAGAGTTGAAAGAACAGTTGACGGACCTGTTAGATAAGGGCTTCATTAGACCAAGAAAGTCTCCATAGGGTGCACCAATTTTATTTTTCTGAAAGAAGAGATGGTCCGCTTAGGATGTGCATTGACTATCGACAAATGAACAAGGTCACTATTAAGAACAGGTATCCTCTACCCAGGATCGTTGATCTGTTTGATCAGCTTCAGGGTGCCAAGTGTTTCTCAAAGACAGATTTCAGGTCGAATATCATCAGTTCATAGTTCGGGAGAGTGATATCCTGAAGACAGCCTTTAGGACAAGGTATGGTCATTATGAGTTTGTAGCTATGTCTTTTGGACAAAGAAATGCTCTTGCAGCTTTTATGGACCTAATGAATAGGGTGTTCAAGATTTATCTAGACATGTTCGTGATTGTAATCATTGATGACATCCTTATATACTCCCGGAGCGAGGAGGAGCATGCCGCTCATTTGAGAGTAGTGCTTCAGACCCTCAAGGATCATCAGTTGTATGCCAAGT